>CAMOHE010000230.1:0-13455 GCA_946598075.1 Artocarpus hirsutus
GATTAGTTATTGAAATTAATAGCATAAAATATTGTGGACGGAAGAAAATAGCATAACACATATTAAAAAAATTGAAATCCTTGAAATGCCCTACAACCTTCTTGTAATCCACAAAACCCTCCTATTATCGCCATGGTAGTTAAAGCGCCTCCACCTCACAAATGGCAGCAAGGGCGAGCTCCTTCGAGAAGTCGTAGTTGACGGAGCTCTATCAAGAGCTCCATTTAGAGGTGGTGATTGCTATCTCTCAATTTGGCGTTCAATATGCTATCTACTCCAGTGTAATCGATCCAAAACCGCAAGGCTATTGATGTCCTCTTCTTCAGGGATAGTTAAAGTTCTTCTTTAGCATTGATTCATTTGTCGACAATGACAGGATTGTTCACGCCTAGTGTGCTGGCACGTGATGGGGCTTCTCATAATGACCTTTTCCCTAGAGTTTGTCCCATGCTTTAGAGCGACATGGCTTCCTCTGATGATCCTATCTCACAACGGCAAGAGCTAAAGCTTCAGTTGCACAAAGCTGGAAGGCACTTTTGTCATTTTGAAAATTCTTTTGCAAAAAATGCTATCTATTTCACTTATTTTCTTTTCCTACCACTTGCTTATTTAGGTTTTAAAATTATGTTATTTTCTTTAATTTTTGATTAAATAAATTTGATGGCCTTTTTGCCGATTAATTTTGTGTGTTTTTGTTTGTTTGTTGACTTTTGCAGTAATAATAGAGGCGGTTTTCGTACTTCCAGTGGTTTTTGTATGTTTAACTTGTGCGTCGGTGGTGTTGTGATTGATCCGATATTTTTAGTCTCTTGATCTTGATTGATCAGAGTTAGGGGTGACAAACAGGTTAACAGGTCGGGTTAGTATCAGGTTAGAGTTAATTTTTACAAAAATTTGATCGACACTAACCCGACCCGTGACATGAACGGGTTGAGAATTCTTAAACCTAACATGACTCGTTTTGATACAAGTTAATACGAACATGACCCGGGTTAACCCGTTCCTTATGCATAGTGTCAAAAAACAATGACCCGTGACCTGTTTTTGACCCGTAACCCGATTGTGACCCGCAACCCGCCAATGACCCGCTTACATTAATATATATAATATTAAAAAAACATAAAATTAGAAGAGTTTCATACCACTTCAACAAGAAGATGAGTAATAAGAGAGACAAGGTTTGATTTTTTTAGGGCTTATATTATATATGAAATAATATTAATTTTTTTAAAGTTAATTAATTAAATACGGGTAAAAAACGGGCCATTTTAGTGTTAGATGTATTGACCCGGACACGACCCATGTTTTGACGATCAGTTTCGAGTCGATACTAAAATGACTCGTGGTCAAATTTTCTGACACTAACCCGCAAAAAACTTGTCAGATTCGTGTCGTGTGGTCGTGTTGCAACCCATATTGCAGGCCCTAATCAGAGTAGTCCACCATCTATAGTGGTATATTGCAAAGAGCTTTTTGTATGCCTAATTAGTTGTGTTGTGTGTCCATTCAGTCTCTCTTTGTTGGAACTTAGTACATGTGCTATACCTCCTTGCGCGTTTCAATCGAACCTACTCGTGGTTTCAATATATGGTTGGGGTTGTGTTGCTAAATGCATCGTGGTCTTTCACATGTAGATTAGTGTTATATTGTTCTAATTTAGAATGCAATCACCATTTTTTTTAAAAAAAATGTCTAAAATTTTAAATTATCAACCAATGAAAACATGTGTTTTTTGTAAATTACATAATTATTTCATCAATATTATGGTCAGGGACCAACACTGTCAAAAGTAAAAGTTTAAGAGGTAATGTGCTAAAATTAAAATCTTAAAGACTAAAGTGTCACTATGCATATTGTTAGGATCGGTGCCCTAATGAACAAATACTTTATTTGTAATTAATGACATTTTGGATTAAATAAATAAATAATGATTTAAATATTTCATGTGTTAATAATAGTCCTCATATTGCTTTCATTATTATGTTTAAGCATTTAACAAACACGTGTTCCATAAGTATTATAACCAAATCTTGGGATTGGGCATATATGGAGTTTATATGTAGTATAGATACGAGGCCAAGATAAATAGTCTAAATTATATAGTCTACAATCTACGTATTTAGCTGAGCACTTTATATATGACAAAATTGTAATAGGGATCTATGTCCAATTGGGGAGACAATTTATCTAGGCTATCGGAGTGGATTGACTTCATGGTAGACATATTGATGTGGTAGACCTAAGGGTAGTCACATACTGATTGGACCTAAAGTGTGATTGATTTAATTATAATTCAGTTTATCTTAAATCAATTCACTTTAACAATCATCTATGTGTGATCTAAATCCTAAAGTAGATTCATGACTCTATATTTATAGCTTGTATCTTTTAATATGCCAAATGCTAGAGTTTTAATGATCGAAGGCTCTATTGTCAGTATGTTGGATATGCAATTTATATTTGATGAAAACATAATCTACAGACATGAAATCCATAGCTCTCTAACAAAGAGTTAATATTATCCTCACAAAGGCATTATTTAGGAATTTAGTAAAGAACAAGTCCTTGGTCATCTGGATATTTGTGGTAACCAAATCATTTTCCATTTGTCTTTGTTATAAATGGAATTTTTCAAATAAATGAAATAATAGAACTTTGAGATAAAATAATCAGAAAGTAAAACGGAATTAAGTCTTCATCCAATTATGGATAACTTATAGGGATACATATATGCGTGAGAGGCCATGGACAAAACTGATAAATAGTCTCGTAATACGATATATTATAAAGAGTGTAGCTTTGGTTCTTTAATGGAGGGACACCAAAGTTAATAATTAAATAGATAATTAATCGGGGATTAATTTATCTATTATTATTGGAGCTTGATAATATATGTCTATTGGGTCCTAATGCTAGCTCACAAATTCTTTAACCAGTTATGTAGAATGTGGTTTACCGTAGGTAATACAAAAGGTTATGCTAGATGATTTATTAGATTTATCAGTGTGCAGGCCTAATAGTCCATTTGGACTGTGTGTAGCACCTGGCCTAGTCTATGTAATGATCAGAGAAATTCATTAATAAAATCTAATATTTAATCAGGTTTAATTAATGAATTTACTCTTAAAAATTGTGTTTTCTGCAAAAATTATAATAATGTACAAATAAGCAATATCAATAGGAACCTCTACTGCAAACTTGATGTAATGTTGGATATTGTTAATATAGATTTTGTGAGAGTAAATACTCAAAACTTTGTAAATAATATCCATAAAATGAATTTATATATCACAATTAATTATAAAATTGTGATATAAATGGATGGATAATTAAGGTATAAATAAGATAGAGAGTCAACCAAAACCCTAAACTAGTGCAAAAAAGGGGTCCGATGTGGTATAGATATACTGCTAAGTGAAAATGCAGATATAAGAAATATTATGTTGACTTGGTAAATAAACCAAAGGCAAGCAGGATATTTTATACAGTCTAAGAATATGTTTTGCACTGATTTTACCACAACGATATAAGAAAAATATTATGTGGTGAAAAATTATACTGTGTAAAATTTTGAGGCCCACCAAGTGGATACCCATTGAAATTTTATTGGGCCACCATGTCATAAAAGGTAGCCCAATCACACCTAGCCACTTAAGTAAGCCAATTGATTACTTGGTGAGTCACCCAACACGATAAGCATGAAATAAATTCAAAGCAAGCCAAAATTTCTCATTTCTTCTCCTTCAACCCCACGACAGCCATTAAAGCTCCATTTCAAAAATTTTCTCAAACCCAAATCTTTGGAAAATTGGCCCTAATTGAGTTTAAGAAGCAAAGTTCAAAGGATTTTATCAAGTTTGAAGTAAAAATCTAAACTTTTTTTCAAGTTCTCCTAGGGTTTTTCTTGGGTTAAGAAGGGAATTTGATTCAAGGTATTTTTGGATGAAAAATGCTTAGGCAAAGTTTCAAAGGAGCCCTTGGAAAGGCTAGAAGCACAACTTTTCCTTTGGATAAGTTTTAATTTCGTAAACTTAAAGTTTATGTGGTTTTGGTTTTGATTTTATTATTTAAAAAGCATACAGGTATTCAAGCAAGATTTTGATTGAATTCTATGGGTATATGATTTATGGCATGTTAGTATTGTTGAAATTAGGGTTAAATGTGAAAAATGTTGGTTGATGCAAAATAGGTTAGTTTTGTAATTTTGATGTTAGTTTTGCAAGAATAGTGATTTGGCATGAAAATGGTTTAGGGAAGGGTTGAATCTGCCTTCACAGTGGCTGAAAGGCTGTTTTAAAACTGATTTTTACAAAAATGACCCTAGGACTAAATTGCAAAGAAAAAGTTTTTATTGGTAGACTTAAAAAATGACCAAAAACACCCCTATACAGTGGGAATTTCAAAAAAGTTAAAACATGAAAGTTGTAGATCTCGACGAAACTATCAAAAATTATGAACGGTTTGTCGAAAATCACGTCTGTTTGTAAGATATTAATTTTACAAAAATTTGTTAAAATTGGAAAAATTTTTAAAAGGGCAAAAAAGTCATTTTACAAAAGGATTTTGGATATGGTATTTTGAGCAAAAATAATCCTTATGAAAAATAGAAAATTATAGTTTAACGAGATTAATTTTAGCCCCAAGGGTAAAATTGTCAAATTTTTCAATTAAGGGATAAAATTGTAAAGTTTTATTAAAATGGAGCTTTGATGTAAAATAAGAAGACCTGACACCCCAAGGTATTATTTTAAGATCAATAAGCAACTATTTTCACTAAAATAGTAAAATCGAGCTAGAAAAATTTTGAAAGGTCCATTAAGGGCAAAATCGTTATTTTTTCAAGAGTAACCCCAATCGCTCCAAAACGTCCCCAAATGGGAAAAAGGGATTATTAGAAAGATTTTCATCATTTGTTAGAGACGATAGGGTAGAGTAAGATAGGAGCAAGAGAACCCGTGATTATCGAAGTTTTATATAGTTATACAACTCGATTTATTAATTAACAATCATTTTGTAATGACACATAAGGAAGTCATGAAATTTTGGCTAATAGCATTGTAATTGGCCAAACAAGACCCTAGAAGACTAGGAAAAAGGGGACTAAGGTCGACTTACGCAATAACCCAAACTAACTAAGTACCAACCCCACCTACAGTATGAAATTGTAGGTATAGAATATGATATATATGTATATGTATATATAATATATACCTACATGTATATCAAGGTGTATACCTGTGTGTGTACAAAACATATGTACTTGTGTGTATATTAATGTGTACCTATGAGTATACGAAATAAGTACCTGTGTGTATATTATGTTGTGCATCTATGAGTGTATAAAGTATGTACCTATGTGTACGATACAGTGCAAGAGTATTTATGTTTTGTATATAACATATGAATATAACTTCATGCATGGTATGATAACCATAATAAATGGACTGGTAAATACATCACCAGAATTAAGAAGAGTGTCGCACCGACTCCTGACTTAAGAGGAGTTTAAGGTTATAGTATGGTCTTGATGTCACGTAGACCTATGTGCGCAATGGTACGAACACTTAGGCCTTAGTTAAAGATAAGACATGACAAGGATTAAAAATGTTCATAAGAAAGTATAAGTTGAACATGCATTTTAGTGAATGTGCATGTAGGCTGTGTTGGGACTTACTGGGCGTAAGCTCACTTAGTATTTCATGCTGTAGGTATTTCCACTAAATAGTTAGAATAAATTCACCGATGAGCTAGCGAATGGATATAAGTAATGTACAGAATGGGTATGGATGCCGCCATACTTATGTTTCTGCTGTAATATATTTTAAGTTATTTTGAAACGTGTGCATAAAAGTTGTAACATAGTTAAGTAAGACAAAACCTCTCTCGAGAGTATTTAGCAAACTGTATTGTAAAAGAAAGTTTGTTTATATAAATATATGTATATGTTTGTATTTCAAAGGTTGCTAAACTCTGCATGTGTAATATATTTAAAATATATATTTAAGAAAAAAGTTTATCACAGCCCCAAAAAGGTGGGTTGTGACAGTTTAGAAGGTCTGTAGGCGCCTTTCAAAGGTGTAGATTTGGAAATTAGTTGATTAATTAATTGATTTCAAAATAATGTTTATTCAAATTTAATTATTGGGATTTTGTAATAATTAATTATTTGAATAATTAATTTAAATCCTAATTGTATTTGAATTTAAATGAAGGATAATTATTCATAATTATTTAAATTAGATAATTATTTAGAATAATTTAAATTGAATTATTTGAATATGAATTATCTTGGACTATGCAAATAGTTATGAACTCCTACATTGTGATTGGTGTGTAAAGCAAAGAAGAAGAAAGAAAAAATCTTCTCCTTATCCTAGTAGACTTTTACTTCCTCAAGTAAAGTATATAAATATATCCTCTCTTCTCATTTATTTTAGGTTAGAAAAAGAGTGCTTTAGTGCATCTTTTAGAGTGAAAAAAATTAGTGGAAAGTCTATAGTGAGTTTTCTATTAAGTTATGCCCACATACACAACAATTAGAAATAAGAGATATAGCTAGCATTGAAGATAAAAAGATTAAGATTTTTAGGCAGACGTGTTGCTCCCAGTTCATCAACAACTACGTTGAATTAGAATTCTATTTATTATTTATAGCAACATGAGTGTGTTTCAAGGTGATTAGAAAAATTTTTAAAGTTTCGATGCGTTACTGAATTAATGTTTCCAACACATATAATCTGGGGACTAATGTACTAATCACATTAATGTAACCAATGTTACATTTGGAAAAGAAAAAAGTAAAAATAGCATATTTAATATGTTGTACTATTCTGAAAATCAAATATCAACCATTAATCTAAACAAAAAACCTAACTACTCTAACCTAGCCAAACAGCCAACCTTCCCCCTTACCGCCCTCGTTCCATTGACGGCACCCCTACCTATTGTCTCCCACCCGTTTGTAACCCCCTCGCCAGTTGCCCCCCTAACCCCCGAATTGTAAAGGGTTGTGTTGTCCCCAACCCCAATCGTGACCCCCTCCCTATGCTAGTCCTTGCTCCCATTGCTCGACCAGCCTCCCACCCCCACTATAGTTTGTGTTGCAACACCCCAACCCCACCTCGTCACGCTCTTTTCCTCGGACGATCTAGGTTCACGAGAGAGAGGGAGGATTTTTTTTTAATTTTGATTTTTGATTTTTGACATTTTTAGAATTTCATTTAAGTCTTTTTTCTCAAATATATATATATATTTTTTATTTTTTCTAAAAAATAGTTTTTTAGTGGAAAAAATCTCTTTATTCTTTTTTTATTTTTTAAAATCTTGTAATTTTGTTTTAATTTTTTGGTGTACATTTTTAATTATGTTATACATGGAGGGGTATTTTAGGCATTTTAAGAAGACTTTGTTAGAAAAATCGGTTTGGTGACATAGCAGAACTTTAAAAATTTTTATGAAGCAATAGGAAACTTGCTCATGATGCAATAAACAATAAATTAAATATAATTTCACATACCTCTTAGAGACCGGAAACAATACTTTTGATTGAACAATTTATTAACAACAAATATCTACTGTTAGATCTTCAACGCTATTCTCTTCCTTCAAATCGTTGTGTGTGTGGGCACAACTTAATAGATCGCGACCACAACTACACTCCTTCCAACCACTCAAGTGCTTAAGTACTAGGATTACTAACGATGAGTAATCCAAGGTCTCCTCTCTAATTTACACTTAGGCAGTCTTAGAATAAATGAAGACCAAAGGCCTCTATTTATAGAAGTAGTACGAAGAGTCAAAAGTTTATCAGGATTAGAAGATAATTTTTCCCTCTCATATCCCTATAGTTGGCGCCACCCTTAGAAGATTTATCTCCAAAAATTCAACCAATCATAGTGTAAGGATTAATGATTATCTACATCATTCAAGATAAACTCCAATTCAAACAATCCAATTTAAATTAGAATTCCATTATCTAAGATAATTATCTAATTTAAATAATTATGAATAATTATTCTTTAAACATAATTCAAATTCAACTAGGATTTAAATTAATTATTCAAATAAATAATTAATTATCCAAAATCCCAATTATCAGTTTAAATAATTATTTTTCATAATTAATTAAATAATTAGTTCTTCTAGATAATGCAGATGTGGTGCCATTCCTTAGAAGGCTTGCGCCCTCTAACAGTCCAATCAGACTGAGGCCCACACGTCTTATCAAGCTTAATGGCCTGACTTGCGTATGCTTCTGTCTTACCTATGGTAATCTGAACTTGCCCGACCTATCATAAAGGAGTTCGTGAGCTAGTATTAAGACCCAATGGACACATATTATCAAGCTCTAATAATAACAGATAAATTAATTCCTAATTAATTATCCATGTAATTATTAACTTTAGCGTCTCTCCACTATAGACCTGAAGATACACTATATTGTATTACAAGATCTCTCATATTATGTCCATCCCTATAGTGTTAAATATGTATGCCTTAAAGAGTAAAAATGTAATATGTATTTGGAGACATTTTTAACAACAAAGAGTTTTCATATACTAAATTATTGTCCTCTTTACGTTCATATTTGTTGAATATATAATAAGCAAACAAAAGTTTGAGACTGTCGATCTAAGCCTTTTGAATAAGCTATATATGATGGACAAATTATACAGAAGACATGATTTTAAAGGTGACAGTCTAAATCATAAGATTTGCAATCGAAGGAATAAAGTTGGGCACTTTATTCATGCAAAGATTGTTATGTTGTCTATCTCCCTAACGGGAGATGGTTTGTCTTGGCCATCGAAGGTGGACTCTGAGAATAGAAATATTGGTATATTATCATAGGTGACGATGTATTGGATCAGAACATAAAGTGTAATTGATTTGGATAATTCTGCCTCGGCAAATCAATTCACAGAAGAAAATTATATGTGTTGTATTTTAATCCCGAGATAAATAGTGAGCCTGTTGTCTTACCTTATGTCTTTTGATGTACCAAAAGGTGACATCCATATTTTATGATGGTACACATACTGGTATGTTGGAGATATGACTCTTGATAGTGTAGACTTGTTATTGATAGATACGGAATCCATAGCTCCTTTTTAGGAGTCGATAATATCCTCTTATATCGTTATCCTATAATTAGAAAACTAGAGCACTCAACTATTTGGGTACATAGGTGTAACCAAATAGTTTACTGTCTTTAGATGATAAGTTTTCTGGTGGTGAGATAATGAAACGTAAGAGAAAAATAATCAGAAAGGTAAGATAAAATTTATCCTTAAGCCTATTATGAATAATCCTATGAAGATACGACACATTATGATATGTAATGGAGACTCAGCTATTTGGGCTTTATAATTCTATATAGTTAGAGAGTACAGCTCTAAGCTTTTAGTAGAGTAGCATTAGAGTTGATAATTATGAAATGTATATCTAGGATATTAGGTTTCATAATTATCGGGAGCATGAACTATATAGGTCCATCAGGTCCTCTTTGCTAGCACATAATGAATCCTGTAACGATACGGCGTGCTTTTCTAATAAATTGGTGACTTATGTCAAATTTTTATATTAGCTAAAATTCGATAGGATCAGATAATTCATGTCTGTTTATCGATTTAATTAATTTTATGAAAATTAATTTAAGATAAACTTGTTGAATTATCAAGAATATTTATTTTCCTAGATATTATGTAGATATTATTGTTTTAATTAGGTAAATTCTTTATTGGATTATTTGAATCAAAACTGAGACTTTATCCAAAGAATCTCAGGTGGGGAATAAAAGATTCACAGGGATCATCTATCATAAGTTTGGCAGGCCGGTCTTCAAGTTTGCCCTACCAATGGAGTAAGTTCGGTAGGCCGATCTACTAATTTGGCCTGCCGTTCAAACGATAATCTGATCATGTATTTTTGCTCTATTTTATTATATATTGATCTAGATTCAAACTTTTGAGGCCTTATCTGATAAGGACCCACCATGCGATGACCTTTATAAATAGAGAATAAGACTCATAAGTTATTTAGATCATTTGAGAAATCTAGAGTAAGCACCATGTTTGTGAGTCTCTAAAACTCCCCTAAGAGCTATTGTTAATAAATCATGAACCTTAGTTTTGGGTTTTCGCAATTGGTTGGAAGGAGAGTTACCGGGGAAGAGCTGTACGTTGTGCGCCTACACGCACTCCGATCGTGGATAGAGAATAGCAAAAAAGACCAGTTGGTTGAAGCTCTTCTAGAACATTTTTCTCTTCATAAATTGCGGGAGCTTTTTGGCAAACAAGGTAAGTAAGATCTGATTAATTTATGCATGTAGCATGTCAAACTTATGTTTTGAAAAATACTTTGATTAAAATTTTTAAAATTTCTACTGCATACTATTTTTCCAATAATTGTTATTAGAGCCAAAGTTTTTACAAAGGTTTATGAGTTTGCGATCATGCTATATGTATAAATTATGTGATCTTGATTTCTCCTATGCTTGAATTTAATTTTTTATAGAGTTGGCATTCTATATATTTATGTTGTCATGGATTATATGGTGAATATTTGTTAATTAATTATGGTTGATTAAATTATTATTTAATTAATTAATTTGTGCCGATTATGGTTCCTTAGAGGTTAGAATGTACATTTAGGTTTTTCATGTAATTAGATGGCGGTCTATCATCACTGTCTATAATCAAATAATTATTCAAACAAGACATATTTAGAAGACAGATCTAGAAGATGGATGATAGCATTCCACAGGTACTTTCTGAGTTTCTAATTTTATGTTTTTGAATTGTTGAAAATAAGATTGAAAAATTGCATAAAAACTATATATTTTTTAAAATAGTGATATTTGCTAGGTCGGCAGACTGAAGCCTTAGGTTCAATAGGCCAATCATTGCAATTTGGTAAGCTGAACCTATAGGATCGGTAAGTCATCCGCGAGGCAGAATTCTGATAGTTCTAGCGATAGGCCAAACTTTTATGTTTGGTAGGCCCTCACCAGTAGGCCGACTGTATAAATCGGCATGCCGGTAGAGAGTTGTGAATTTTTTTAGAAAATGTGTGATTTTTTGGTGTAGTTTTTATTTTATTTTTGGGACAATTCTAAGAAACATTAAATTTGGATATGATGGAAATATAAAGTATTCATTCTATGTGGAAATATTTTTGGGACAATTTTAAGAAGCCTTAAATTTGGATATGACCTTGACAAAACTAATAAAGTAGTTACAGAAGTTTGAACTTCTGATCAGGGAAACTCCTGCTGGTGGCGAGGCCAACTTAACAGTTGCATCTAGTTCCAATCCTAACCCAGGGAATGGAAAGAAGCAATAGGCCAAGAACAGGAAGTCTTCTATTCTTGCAAACGACAAAAACAAGAAGAAGAAGAAAAAGAAGAACTTGAAAAAGCTCAAATGCTTTTTCTACGGGAAGGTCAGGCACATAAAGAAGAATTGCAAGGACTTCCTTTCCCAAGGAGATAGATGTGATCTTTTGGTTGTTGAAACTTGTTTGGTTGAGTAATCCAGTGACACTTGGGTCATAGATTCCGGAGCAACTAATCAAATTTGTGTTTCTCTATAGGGGTTCAAAGAAACGAGAAGTCTGCTACATGAAGACTTCACGCTTCAGATGGGCAATGGACCCTTGGTGTTGGTTGAAACAGTAGGAGACGTCCATCTTTGCTTTGATAATTATAAGAGTTTATTTTTGTGAGATTGTTTTTATATTCCTAAACTTAAAAGAAATTTAATTTCTGTAGCTTGTTTATTTAAAGAATCTTATGTAGTTTCTTTTAATAATAAAGTGGTGATTCGTAAAAGCAAATCTTTTATCTGCAATAGATGGATGCAAAATAATCTATATTTTATCAAATCTAAGATGGACTTACTGTTAAACACTGAGGTTAATGATAATAACTTTAAAAGACTTAAAACTTTTCACTCTAATAAAACTTATCTTTGGCATTTGCGATTAGGTCATATTAACCTAAATAGCATTTAAATATTGATAAGGGATGGACCTTTAAGTCACTTAAAGGTGGAATCTATACCACAATGTGAATCTTGTTTTGAAGGTAAAATGACCAAAAGACCATTTGGGCTTAAGGGCAATGAGGCCAAAGGGGTTCTAAAACTTGTGCATAGTGATATTTGCGGACCTTTGAACATTCGGACATGAGGGGGGTATAAGTATTTCATCACTTTTATTGATGATTACCCAAAATATGGGTATGTGTACCTAATGCATCATAAAAGCGAAACTTATGACAAATTCAGGGAGTTTTGGGCTGAAATGGCAAAGCAATTAGGTAGACCCATAAAGGCATTTCAATCTGATTGAGGTAGTGAATACCTTTCTAATGAGTTCTTGGGACACTTATTAAAAAATAGGATTTTATCCAATTTGACTGCGCCAGGCACTCCGTAGCATAATGGCATGGCTAAGAGAAGGAATAGGACTTCGTTGGATGTGGTCAGGTCCATAATGAGTTATTCCTCATTGCCTTTATCCTTTTGGGGATATGTACTACAAACCACATGTTATCTTTTCAACAATGTGCCTTCAAAATCAGTTCTTAAAACTCCTCATGAGTTATGGGTGGGAAAAAGACATTCTTAAACCATATTCGCCTATGGGGATGTCCGGCTCATGTCCTGTTTAAGCAAGCAAATAAGTTGGAAGCACGTTCAGAAGTTTGTGTGTTTGTAGGATATCCAAAAAGGACTAAAGGTGGTTATTTCTATAAGCGAAAGGAAAATAGAGTTGTGGTTTCAACTAATGCGATTTTCGTTAAGGAAAGTTACATAGACGACTTTAAGCCTCGAAGCAAAGTGGTGCTTGAGCAGTTGGCTAGTGATTCGATCACTCCAGGGTTTCGAATGAAACCATTTCAATCAGTGTAAAAAACCAACTAAACGTGAAAAACAACCTAAGGGGCTTCGGTATAGTAAGTGGATCAGGCGTTAACCCATGAGGTATATGTTCAATGATGAGGTCTTCTTGGCTGAACCGATTGAACATGATAGGGATCTTTACCTTACGAAGAGGCTATGGAGGATGTTGATTCGAAACTTTGGACAGAGGCCATGAATACAAAGATGAAGTATATGGAGAGTAATTGGGTCTAGGAGCTTATGTTAGACATGTATGCCCTAATGGAGTAAAAATGTAATGAGTTTTTGGAGACATTTTTATCAATAAAGAATTTATTATTTATATACCAAATATTGTCCTCTTTACGTTCATATTTGTTGAATGTATGATAAGCAAACAATAGTCTGAGACTATCAGTCTAAACCTTTAAGAATTGGGCATATGATGGACAGATTATGCAGAAGACACGATTCTTAAGGTGACGGTCTAAATCATAAGATCCGCAATCAAGGGAATAAAGTTGGGCGCTTTATTCATGTAAAGATTGTTATGTTGTCTATATCCCTATTG
>CAMOHE010000252.1:0-17470 GCA_946598075.1 Artocarpus hirsutus
AATCACCACTTTATTATTAAAAGAAACCAAATAGGAGTCTTTAAATAAACAAGCTATAGAAATTAAATTCCTTTTAAATTTAGGAACATAAAAACAATCTCACAAAATTAAATTCCTATAATTATCAAAATACAGATGGATATCTCCCACTACCTCAACTAAGACCAAGGATCCATCGCCCATCCGAACCATGAAGTCTTCATGGAGCAAACTTCTCATTTCTTTGAACTCCTATAAAGAAACACAAACATGGTTAATTGTATCAGAATCTATGACCCAAATGTCACTAGATTCCTTAACCAAACAAGTTTTTAAATACAGAAGATCACATCTACCTCCTCAGGAAAGGAAGTCCTTATAATTCTTCTTAATGTGCCCGACCTTCCCGTAGAAGAAGCATTTGAGCTTCTTTGAGTTCTTCTTCTTCTTCTTCTTCATGCTCTTGTTATTAGCAGGAACAGAAGACTTCCCATTCTTGGCCCATTGTTTCTTTCCATTCCCAGGGTTGGGATTGGAACTAGAAGCAACTACCAAATTGGCCTCTCCACCAACAGGAGATTCCCTAATCAGCAATTTGAACTCCGGTAACTATTTCATCAACTATGTTAAGGTCATATCCAGCCTATTGCTCAAATTAAAAGTAGCTCTAAATGGATAAATTCCTTAGACAGAGTCTTAAAGACCATAGTCATCTAAGTTTCAACATCGATGTCAGCTCCATTGGTTTGTGCCTCAGTGAGGTAACCCATGACCAATATCATGTGCTCCTTTACAGATGTCCTCGATTTTTGTTTACAGTTCAAGAGTCTCCGAAGCACTCATTGTCACTTAGTTAAGGCCTGGCCTAAACATGTCTTCCAGATTATCCAAGATCTGCTTAGCAGTCTCATAATCCTCATGTTAAACCTGCAACACGTTGTTCATGCTGGCCATAACATAGCAACAGGATTGATCATTAGCATATTTCCAATGATCATATGCTTGGATATGATCGTTGGTGGAATCTCCCATAGGCTTGGGAGGACAAGGAGTTGTCAACACAAATTTCAGTTTCTCAAATTTCAATTTCTCAAATGAGAGGTCGATATTTAGGTTCCATTTCCAATTATTATAATTCTCTCTAGTTAATTGGCTTTTTATCAAGTATCGACGATAAAGCATTTTTAGACAGTTTAAATTTACAATAAAGAATCATATACTAAACATAAGCAAACATAGCATAATAATTTAGTAAGATAACACAATCAGAATTCAACAAGCTCCAGGGGAGTTATGCCAAATTTAATCAAGAACACGGATCCCCTTTTAATTAATATATGCCATCCAGACTTGTATGATCCAGCATATATTAATAATCGTTTCTTTGGCCAATAATTTTATTAACAGAGCTCCTAGGGGAGGTTAATAATAAAATTAACATGAGTGTATAATCATTATTTTAATATTTTATTCGTGATTTATAATCACCACCTAGGGTTGTGCAACCATAAATCGTGCCAAAATACCTTATCCTCTCAGAGATCCAACCAGGTACATGATGAAGTCCCTTCGTAGGGGTTGGAACCACCATGTGCTACCTATAGACCAACGATGGAGGCCGTAGGCTTTCTCTTTGATAACATTTTCTCACTCAATCTTTTGAAATCAAGGTTTTATTTTAAAAACATGCATGAACAATTTTTAATTGAGTGGCACTCCCTATTTTATATGGCATGCTATCAATATACATGGCAAATCATATTACAATACAGAGAAGCAAAGCAATCAGGCAAAGCTACAAGCAAAATAATAATAAATAACCGTAATATTATAGTTCCACCCTAGAGAATAGAAAATAAAGATTACAAGAGAATAATCAAAACATATTATCGATTCTTCATCCTTTAATCCTGAAGTGTATCATTTCTCATGTAATGCCTATCTTCAAGTCTTCAATCTCGCATAGATCGAATACTCCATATTTCTGATCATATCCAAGTTTTAATGTTTCTCAAAATTGTCCCAAAAATAAAATTAAAACTGTAGCAAAAACTACACCTTTTTTGGAAAAAAAAAATAGCTCTCTATCGATAAGCTGATCTATATGATCAGTCTGCCAGTCACGACCCTCTGGCCTATCGATCTTTTTAATTCAACCTGTCGGTCATGACGGTTTGGCCTGTCGAATTAGAAAGTTCAGCCTGCTGCCAGGGCCACCAGATTTTTGCCCTGCGGACAGCCTACTAAACTTCACATCTAGCTTGTCGATCCTACAACCATCAACCTACCGAACTAGAGGGTTTGGCATGCCAACCGAGCAGAGATCACCCCTTTCTAGAAAATATAGTTTTTAATTCAATTTAACAATTTTATTTTCAACAATTTAAAAACATAAAATTAAAGACTCAAAAAATACCTGGGAACACCATCATCCATCTTCTAAATTTGTCTTCGCCAATGATTATTTAATTACAAAATTCTTACAAATTTAAAATTAAATAATAATTACTAGATGGAGATGATAGTCTACCACTAATTACATGAAAAAACTAGATACATATTCTAACCTCTAAGGAACCATAACCGGTATAAATTAATTAATTAATTAATAATTAAAAAATAATTTAATTAACTATAATTAGTTAATAAACATTCACTATATAATCCGTGACAACATAAGAATATATAGAAACCGTAGAGTGCCAAGTCTCTAAAAATTAAATTCAAGCATAGGATAGATAAATGTCACATAATTTATTCATATAGCATGATCACAAACTCGTAAATTTACGTAAAAACCATGTCTCTAATACCAATTGTTGGAAAAGAAATACGCAGCGGAATTTTAAAATTTTTTATATCAGAGTATTTTTCAAAACACAAGTTTGACATACTATATTCATAAATTAACCAAATCTTACTAACCTTTGAATGCCAAAGAACTCTAACAATCTATGAAGAGAGGTAACATTCTAGAAAGGCCTCAACTAACTAGTTTTCTTTACTATTCTATATCCATGATCGAAGTGAGTGTAGGCTTACGTCATTCAGCCTTTACACTAGATGACTCTCCTTCCAATCAATTGAGAAATACCCAAAGCTATAATTCATGATTTGTAAATGAAAGCTCTCCTGGGAGTTTTAGAGTCTTACTGACATAGTCTCACTCTAGATTTCTCAACTGATCCAAATAATAAAGAGACTCACTCCCTTTTTATAGAGGTTGGGCCTAGGATTAGTCCCTATCAGATAAGGCCTTAAAAATTTGAATCAGAATCAATATCTGATAAAATCCGCATGAAAATACATGATCTTTTTATCGCCTGGTCAGTAGGCCGAACTGGTAGATTAGCCTACCAAACCTCTTTAATTGACAGACCAAACTTAAAGATCGGCCTGCTAAACCTCCGATAAAAGATCTTTATGAATCTTTATTTTCCACCCGAGATTCTTAGGATAGCCTCAGTTTAATTCAAATAACCTAATCGAGAAGTTATCTAATTAAAACAGTCATATCTAGATAATCTTTAGGAAAATAAATATTCCTGATAGTTCAACAAGTTTATCTTGAATTAATTCAAAATTAATCCCACCGATAAACAGACATAAATTATCTGATCCCTATAATTCAACAAGTTTATCTTGAATTAATTTTATCACAAAATTAATTTAATCGATAAACAAACATGAATTATTTGATTTTACCGAATTTCAGCCAATCTGATAAATCTGACATAAGTCATCAATTATTGAAAAAGCATATTGTATCATTACAGGATTTTTGTGAGTTAGTAAAGGGGACCAAATAGACATATATAGTTCAAGCTCGCGATAATTATGAAACCCAATATCTTAAATATACATTTCATAATTATCAACTCCAACACTACTCCACTAAAAGCTTAGAGCTGCACTCTTGATCTATATAAAATTACAAAACTCGAATAGCTAAGTCTCTACGACATATCATAATGTATCATATCCCTATAGGATTATCCATAATTGACTTAAAGACAAGTTCTGTCTTACCTTCCCGATTATTTTTATCTTACGTTTCATTATCTCACCATGAAAAAACTTACCGTTCAAAGACAGTATACCAGTCGATTAACCTATGTATCCAAATGAACTCTCGCAATCTCTTGTTAGGGATATAGACAACATAATAATCTTTGTATGAATAAAGCTCCCAACTTTATTCCCTTAATTGCGGATCTTATGATTTAGACTGTTACCTTTAGAATCATGTCTTTTGCATAATCTGTCCATCATATTCCTGTCTTTTGCATAATCTGTCCATCATATTCCTGATTCTAAAGGCTTAGACTAATTGTCTCAGACTTTTGTTTGCCTATCATACATTCAACAAATATGGATGTAAAGAGGTCAACAATTTGGTACATGAATAATAAATAAAGTCTTTATTAATAATAAATAAATTCTGTATTAATATAAAGAGGTCAACAATTTGGTACATGAATAATAAATAAATTCTTTATTGACAATAATGTCTCCAAAAATATATTACATTTTTACTCCTTAAGGCATACATGTCTAACTTATGGTGCATGAGTTTGTATAATTTTTGTAATGGAGGAAAAATAAACTAAATAATTAAATAATAAAAATGATTTACAAAAGGTCTATTCCTCCTTATGGATTTACATCAATTTTGATCTATCAAAATTGATGTAAAAATAGCTAATCCAAAAGAACCATATAATTAATGGCCAAAAATCCATCCATAATTTAACCATTCATCACATGAATCAAAAATGCTGAAAAAAAACAAAGTGCCCATAAACATACATTAAGAACATGATATTATCAACATAAAATCATAATAATAAAAATTATATATGCTATAACCCGCTCTGATGCTACTTTTGTTGGAATTTATATATGAAATGCAAAGGAAAAAAAAGGATCAATAGATAAACAAAAATTTTCTCAAAACTTTATTTATTAGGAATAGATATATAATTTTAATTAAACATTGAAAGCATAAAAGAATTTGTTTCAAACCTTTGGAAGATCTATCAAAGTTTTCCATCTTTCCTCTTTGACACCACGATCTTTCAAGCCAAGCCTCCACACCAATAGAACAACGAGTGGGCATCAAACTGCAAGGATGAATTATCTCACACTATTCTGGTTTTGCTATGTACTTTGTTGATGCTTACCGTGTTCTGGAGTCATATCAACACCACGTGCGGCAGCGCACGGTGCTTGGCTCTTCCTTGTTCGCCTTTGCCTAGACTGGTCGGCCTGCAACAAGATGAGGGACACCTTGGAGGCAAGATGGTCAGTAAACAAGACAAGGGCTCTCCGATGCTCAAGGCAGGGGATGCTCGACAAAGGTCAGGAACGAGTTAGTTGAAAAGGAGCTTGCTTGCTTACAAAATGCAATAAATGCATCCTATTTATAGGCTACCACTTGGACTAGGTGTTAGGTGGGTTTTGCCCACAACCCGAGTGTCACATCATGGCATGTCAGGTGGCAAACGACAAGTGTCATGTCCCTCCGTCGGTGGATGAGCTCGCATCTGACGGTGAGTTATTTGCCATTTGTTAGCCAATTATAGCGAGTAGTAGTCTGCTTTAGAGCAATAATAGTCTGACCCGAGCTAACATTGAGTCCGAGAAGGCAACCTGGTGAGGTGCAGCCCGGAGGAGCCTTGAAGAGCACCTCGGACAATGTATCTAGTGTAATCTGGGCAAGTTATGAGCTCCACGTACCTTTGCCGAGCTGTGTTGCCGACCACCTGAAGTTTGGCACCTTAGCGGTGGCACCGAGCTCACCCTCAACATACTCAACGTGTGAGATAACAAAACTTTTTCAAAGAAAGAACTCTCTGTTTTTCTCTCAAGAATTTCAAAAAAATAAAGTAACGTGAAAAAATGATATCTTCTCTTTGTGATGATTGAGAATTTAGTTATTAATTAATTGATTTTTAAAATTTAAAAATTACATACTAATCTCTCTAGTGGGTGAACCATACAGACCTATAATAGGAAAAAAAAAAAACTTCAAATCAAGTATGTCGAGGAGGCGCATTAAGCACCTCTTGTTATAAATTTAAAACCACGTACATAGGATGTACATATATATATATATATATATATATATAGAATAATTAGTTAGAAAAGATTCCCACTTACATCTTCTATACATGTGTGTATATATATATTAAATTAATTTAAATAAATCTTGTTTATTTAAATTCAATAAATCATACTTATTTAAAAATCAATTTTAAATTAATTAATTTTATGTCCATGTTAAAATAGACAAAATATGGTCCCACTATACATGGTCACACACAAAATTAAAATTATATTTAAATAACCTTATTATTTAAACATAATTAATTAATTAATTCAAAACAAATTTAATTAATCATATGAATTAAATATAGTCAATTAATAAATTAAAGCTTAGTTAAATGTGACAACATTTATCATATTATATCATATGTCATAGAAAACATTTTTCTTTGTCACATTAATATCTCTAATGTGAAATAATTAGTTCATAATTCAATAATTCTAAATTAAATATATATAACTCCTTTTACGCATTAAATCAAATATAATATTATAGAGGTGGCATTAGGAATCTATGAACCTACAATTCAAACTCCAATAAATTTGACAATTAATTAAACTCTTTAATTGATGTGCCAAATTTATAAATTTCAGTGTTATTCCTCTAAAAAACTAAAACTACACTCTTAAAATCATAGTAATCATTACTCAAAGAAAATTAATGAGTAATCTTGTGACGACCCGTCTTTTTGGGTAGTCACTTTACTTTCATGAAACATCGTTCTTAAACAGTAATCTTACTTACTTAGTAAGAAAATACTGAATTAAATTTTTTTTTCTTTCAATATTCTTTAAAACGTACTTAAAACTATTGCGATCTTTGTCGCCGTTAAAGTTGAGACCTCGCTCAACATCTGTCTTTAAAACCATTTCAAATCATTCCTTAAACTTAACAAGGAACGTTTATTAAAGCATAGCTTAAAACTTCACTTTATAATTTTATAACACATTTAGTACAATGTATCTTAAAACTTTTGAAAACATTTCTGAAAACTCTCATTTCTTTAAAACTTTGTAAACACTACATTAAACAATAGAAAGCCTTTTCTTTAAGTAGTGGAAGCAAAACCATGGTAGTATCAATACCCAAATCTTTGCATCTGCCCTCCGCAGCACCCAGCTCTTCTAGCAGATCCTACTAGTCACCCGTAAGGCTACCTACAGCATGAAGAAATTTTTTATGAGCTTGCGCTCAGTAAGTTCAAACATAACTCACAAACACTTAAAACATACTTTAAATTTTTCCTCATAAAAACCTTTCTCTAGAAACATTTTTCATAAACATTTTCCATAAAGCATTTCTAAAACGTTTTTTATAAACGTTTTTGTAAAACATTTAACATAAAACAATCCTCAGATTGGTCTTCATAAATGTCATTTATGTTTTCATAAACACTTAATATAAAACATTCCTCAGAATGCTTTCCATAGTATATAAATGTTCCATAACAAGGAAAACCAATAAAATCAAAATGCATTTTTCTGTTTATGCTCAATTATGAACTTAAATTATAAGCATTTTATGAATATTCTTTTCTTACTTTAACTTTCTATTTGTTTTCCTTAACTTTTCTTATTTTACTTTAACTTTTTATCCTTACTCCTTATCTTTCATTATCTTACTTTAACTTTCCATCCTTATTCCTTATCCTTCCGTATCTTAATTTAGTGTCCGTACCAACATCATCGATCATGAGATTATAAACATGATGCTTCCCTTGTGGAAGACTTGAAACCATCGAACATCGATGTCATGAACCTCTCATCTTGGAGGTCAACTTTAACTTTACTTTCATTACCTCATAACAAAGAGGCTGGTATGACACTTTCTTTTTATTTTTACGTAACCTTCTTGTTAACTTTAGTGAGCATGTCCAATGCAATCACATCATATGCAGCACACTTGCAATTCATAACTTGTACTATAAAATTTATTGCATCGAATGCAACTTATTGCGTAACAAATGCAACATAAAACGTAAACACATTTTACAAATCATAACTTGTTCTCTAAAATTTATTGCATAACCAAAGCGATGTATTACATAACAAATGCAACTTATGGCATAATAGTTGCATCATATAATGCAAACTCATTTTGCAAATCATAATTTGTACACTTTTAAACATTGTGCATTTCACATGCAACCATACTTCAATTACATTGAAAATCACAACTTGAACTTTTAAAAACATTACGCATATCAAGATACAAATACACTTTAAACATAATAGTTGCAAATTCATTTCAAATCTTGCTTTGAATCTTTAAAACTTTGTGCATATTAAATGCAATCATGCTTTAAACATAATAGTTGCAAGTACATTGCAAATCTTGATTTAAACTTTAAAACTTCTTGTATAACAAATACGAACATACTTTAAAAACAATTTGCACCATAATTGCAAGCATATATATAAGCATTTGAAAATCATTTACTTCATGTTGTAGGTGAAATTTGAACTTACTTATCTATAGCTCTAACATTCTCTATCCTGTTTCTTTCTCATTCCTTTTCCTTTCATTAGCTGGCTTCTGTGTCCTAATCAAATGACAGCCGACTTATCAATTAACTTTCTTTTTATCAATCCACTCGATTGATAATAAAACGTAAACATTAAATATTCTTTCCCTCTTAACTTAACTTGGTACTTTATCGATTTACCCTTCTCTTTACTTAACCTTATAAATGATCGGTTTACCTTTCCTTCACTTAGCTTTGAAACCCACCGGGGTTACTTTTCCTTTCTTCATTTGACTTTGTAACCTACCGGGTTACTTCTCGTTTACTTGAACATCTCTTATTAAATCTCTCGTCACACGTGACGGTTTCATTACTTAGCATATTACGAAACATTTTTCGTCTAAGAACGTTACGCTAAATTAGAGTATTCAACTCCGTTCTAGTTGTTTTCTTAATAATGATGATTTTACCATTGGCGAGTTTTTCGTCAATTTTCATAACCTATAAGACCCATTCTCACATAAAACAGTGTAACAATCACTGATCATGCATTTTCATAAATTTTTATGAAAGCATCTAAAATAGTTTATTTTAAAACCGGTTCATACTGTAAGCGAGATTGCTACTTACTTGGACTCCGAGTTAAGCGAGTCAAGTTGTACCTTGTTGATCTACAGTATGCAAAGTATCCTCTACGGTGCTCCTCGAGTGACCATGAATAGCTATGAATGCTTCCTGGAGATCATACATTCTTAAAAATGCCCTTCTAGACTCCGTTAATGTAGTTTAAATTGCCTCGATCAACGTGCAGTTGGTACTAAACGATTTTCATTATACTGGAATTAGCTCAAATGGAGGTCACCATTGCATTCAAAGCGTCGAAACGAGTTGGGAGGCATTCTCGGATCGTCAATCGAAGGTCTAGATCACAAAATCCCAAAATGGCGGTTGACCGCCATTGACCGGTGCCATTTGGCTCCGTTGGCGCCTGAGCTCGAGCCTACCCCTCCTAAATCGATCCTCCTGAGTTCATTGGTGGGGTTAATTTCATTAAATTTGGCCTCCATCTACTCAAATCATGAATGAGTTTCATGGCCAAAACTAGCGGCTCTGATTTCCTATCTTCGACGGAGCTGTCGTGAAATTGAGCTGGGGGTTTTGTTCCATGTGGCTCTCTAAGCATTTCTGCCATGATGGGGCTACTCAACTCCATGAAAAATTGACAGTATCAAGGCTCTCACGGTGGCACTAGGTAGCGGAGGCCTTTTTCGGTGATCGACGGCCGTTGCTTGAAATTAAGTTGGGACTTTTGCTCCTTGGGACACTCTGAACATAACCGTGAGGTCAATTGACCTCAACGGTGGCCAGAGCTACAAGATCGACATCCCTCACAGTGGTAGAAATTAGAGCAGTTTGATCTCCGATGAAAGGCGACGCAAAAGTACAATTGACGGAGGGCTTTTCATCCCCTCAACGATCTAAACCGAAAGGTGGCGGTGGTGTACCTCACCAGCTCCGTGAGCGGTGGTTCCAAAGGCGACGCGATGGTAGAGACAGGGCAGCTCTATCATGCCTTTCTAGTTGGAATTGAGCTGGGAGATGGGTACCATCTTGCTCCTCTCCTCATACTGAGTCCATAGACACCAAAATCACGTCAATTGGTGGTAGGACGACAAAGAAATCATGTCGAGAAGAAATAGGTTTCACCGCCACTTTGGGAGCACGTGAGGCCTTCTTCGGCAGCCTTTTGGGTGGCTCGGCACACCGTTGGACTCAGCTCGTCGAGAGCTTTCCAATGATGTGGGAGGTGTCGAAAACAGAGGCTGAAATCTAGACCGAGATTTGAGGAAAGAGAGAGAAAATGTAGAGAGAGAAAGTAAAGAGAAAGCTTATATTTTTTTTTTGAATTTTCCTTTTTTTCTCTCTCTCTTCACTTTTATAAAAAATTTGTGGTTACACAGTCTAATTTGTACTGTGTGACCTTAAACAGTTCAATTCTTATATTGTATTACTTTTGCAATGTAATTTTCATACTGCATAACTTCATCAGTGCACTTTCTTACACTGCATTATTCTGATACCGTATAATTTCATGTATTATTATTCAATATTTTTCCTTAATTTGTATTATCTGTCTTAATATAATCCTTAATTTAATGCATTTTAATGCGTTAAAAATTTTCGGGTGTTACAAATCTATTGATATAATCATTACATATTAGTCAGTCCTCTATAAATAGTTCATAATAAGAACTAGGCTCAATTTTCATTTACCTTTCTTTTTATATATTTATCCTTGAGTTCCAATGATTACATAGTAGTCTATTGATATAATCATTACATATTAGTTAACCCTCCAAAAATAGTTCATAATAAGAGCTAGGCTTAGTTTCCGTTTACCTTTTTCATTATATATTTATCCTTAAGTTCCAATGATTCTCTAATAGATAGTTAATTCATAATCTTATTATAAACAAGTGCTCTACTGTTCAAACTTGTATCATCACTCAAGAGAACTATTTTTTTAACTTCCAATGAGAATGAATAGATTCCATATTTATATAATATTATTCTTAGTCATTTATTCTATTATGTTTTCAAGATGCAAAGTTATGATCTATCGTTAGACAAATTTTATCAAACAAGTCAAAAAAACACAATGTCATAAATTTGAATACTCTATTTGTAATGAAAGATTATTAGAAATTTATAAATGATCTGGTCTAGTCCTATATAATTTCATTATATAAAGTACGTCAAATCTAATGTCTCTACATTAATAGCCCAGATAAGATTATTTCATTCTCAATAAGATTAGACCGCACTTGCATTATTTAATTAAAGATCGCAAACTTTAATTAATTATTACAGATTATTTTGATTATTATCTATAAATTATATTCCTAAGCATATAACACTTATATGCTAAATTTGTAGTCACATTAATAATCATGAAATTTTTTTTATGGTTATTAAAGAATTCATAATACACATAAGCAACCAAAAATAAATGAATGTCATTTTATTTAATTTATTAACAATATGCATAATGTCCATGCTTATAGGGCATTAGCCCCAACACTTTAAGACATGTGAATGAAATAAGGTATCATACTCACAACTAGAAACACTTTTGTTTATAAATTAGGTTTAAATTTTTCGAGAAACAAAAATGTGAGTTCTATTTCTCTTACATGTTTTGCCATATTTTTTAAAATGTGTTTACTCATATCACACTAGCAATTATAGTGTATGTTTAAGCTGTGTTACAGTTTAAGATAAGTGACATTTATAAAAAGTAAGTTTAAAAAGATCACATTTATAAAAATTTCTTATCTTTAAAATAGTTGTACATAAACTAGTACATATGGGCTATGGATAAATGACCTATGGGCCTATATAATTGACCGAACAGATCATCGACTTAGGCCCTGCGCAAGTATTAAGTTAAGCATCAATTTTTGCTTTTATGGAATCATTTTTTAATATTTAGATAAATTTTATTTTTGCTCCCTAAACTTTGGTTGATTTGTCACCTTGCCCCCGAACTTTGAAAACTTGCATGCATACCCCTTGAACTTTAAAATATTAGCAAAAATGCTTTTTTTGTGACATTTTATCCATAAAGTTTTATTTTTGCCCCTCAAAATTTAATAACTATATCATCTTGCTCCCTGAACTTCCAAAAATTGATATTTTACCCCTAAACTTTTTTGTCATTTTTTTTCTAGTCAATAATTTTTCACACAAGTCAAAAGTCAAAATTTTCTCCTAAATAGTAGCTTTTTGTACTGTTGAACACCCATTTTTGTTAAAAGTATTTTATATAGGCCTATGTATATATACACATATTTGAAATGGATATATATATGTGTTTTATGCATATATATTTTGCTTGCATATTATTTTAATTTTTTTATGTGCAATTCATTTTTCTTTTCTTTCATTTGTTTTTTTCTTGTTACCAAATTAGTTATAATTTGGAAAAGAAATTGAACATACATCTTTTATTAAAGAATTTTAGATTTATAAGTTCCTTTTTTAAAGTATCTATGATAGTATTCTACTTTCCACCTAATACCTAAAACCGAGAGGAGTTTGCAGGGGGGAGGGGGGACAATAATATGCGGAGGAGGATAAATGTCAATAAATCTTGTGTTTTTTAAGATCTTCCTTTTATTTCGTGACATTTTTAACTTCGTTTTAAAAATCTTGTGTTTTAAAAGTGAAAGAAAAAGCGATAACAATAAAAGGAGGAGGATGAGTGTTAGAAGATCTGTTGTACTTTTTGGCAAAAGTTAAAAATATTGAAAATAAAAAGTTTTTATTTCCTCATATTTTTAACTTTTGTTTTAAAAATCATGTGATTTTTTGACAATTAGGTGCACTTTTTTTATGCCCATATTTGTTATAGAATATACTAGGCCAATATATATATTCTTCCACTTGTTTTCATACATTTCATTTTTTTTTTATTTTTTTGTGCCAAATAAATGTCCTTTTTTTTTCTTATAATGGACTTTTTTTTTTTTTTTTTGCTAATTATAATGCACTTTTTGTTTGGTAATTAAAATGTACTATATTTTCATTAAAGTATTTGATAGCTTTTAGCTATAATAGTGTTCTACTTTTTCACCTAATCCCTAAAAACTAGAAAGAAAAAAAAAACATACAAAAAAGAGTATAGCAAGAGGAGATTGAATGCCAAAAATCTAGTGAAATATCCCTTTATTATAAAGCCTTTGCGCTCATTTTCTTCCACATTAACTTAATAAGCACAAAAATAAAAAAAATAAAAAAAAACAACACAACCTTCCAAAAAAAGACAAAATCAAAAAAGGTGGGTCATAATTGTTGACACACTTCACAATTCACTATTCTTGGGTGAGCAATTTGAGTTTTGACTTATATAAAGAATTGTTAAATAAAAAAAATAGAAAAAAAAGGTTAAGGGTAAAATACTAGTTTTTAAAGTTTAGGGACAAGATGACATATTTACTAAAGTTTGAGGTGTAAAAGTAAAACTTTATGGATAGAATGTTACAAAAGGGGCATTTTCGCTAACATTTTAAAGTTCAAAATGCATTTTTGCTAACATTTTAAAGTTCAAATGGTCTGCATGCTAGTTTTCAAAATTCAAGGGCCACGGTAACAAACTAACTAAAATTTGGGGGGGTAAAAATAAAATTTTTCTTTAATTTTTTAACTTTTATGAAAAAGTTTGAAACATATTACTTTAAAAGAATTTAAAGATAGGCTTTTTTGCTTGAGAACCCTTTGAGTTTTACGTGTTTGGCAATTCAGTCCTTAAACTAAGAATCTTGGCAATCGACCCCCTAAAGTTTAGAATTTGTTGCAATTTCAATCTCATTGATAACATTGTCAAAAATTTGGATGGAATTATCACGTGTTCGTCACGTGCATAAATAATGAGGGATCAAAATGAAATTTTACAAAGAAAATGGTTTATTTTACAAAGAAAATTTAGTCCTTATACTAAAAATCTTGGCAATCGACCCCCTAAAGTTCAAAATCTGTTGCAATTTCAATCCAATTGATAACACTATCAAAAATTTGGATGGAAATATCACGTGTTCGTCACGTGCATAGCTAATGAGGGGTCAAAATGAAATTTTGCAAAGAAAATGGTTTATTTTAAAAACAAAAACAAAATTAAACAATAAAAAAGCAAAATAAAGAAAGTCCTCGTCCCATTTCAACTCTTTCTCCATCCCCAACGGCCAACCAACGAGCAACCGGTGAGCTCCACCCTACCACAGTTGCGATTCCGACGTTCTCAATCCATGAGGCTCATGACTTTACTGGCCGATATTTGGATCTCTCCGAAACAAGAAAGCTTCCTCACGAGCTCTCATTAGCCAGAGGAAATTCTCTAAATCACCGCCGGAGAGGGCCTTCTTCTGCTCAAGCCCACTTTCGTCGAGCCCAACCTCTGCGAGAATTCCGTTTTGTCGAGAGCCCAACCTCGTTCTGGAAGGCCATTTCTCCCCTATCGAGCACCGATCCAAGTCAAGTCCCTCTCGAGTTTGTTGTTTTTGTATGTGTTTTGTTCTGAGGAATGGTTTGTTTTTTCTTTTTTCGTTTCCCTGAAATGGTTGGCTTTGTTGTTTTGGGTTGACGTTTGACGAATGAGTTGCAATTTCTACCTTTTTTTTTTTTTTTTTGGTTACGCTTTTGTGCTTTTTTCCAGCTGAGATTATGAGGACATCGAGAGAGGCAATATTTTGAGGCTGCCCAGAAGATTGAAAGAGAGAGAACCCAATTTGGATTTAAAGGGTTTTAAGTTTTTTTTTTCCTTTTCTTTTTCGTTTGTGAAAAATGGGTTGCTTTTCTTGTTTTCGATTCGAAAGAGGAGAAACACAATCCACAGAAGCAAAGCGATAGCAAATTGATTCACCTCTAGTCCAGCAAAAAATTTATCTACCTCTCATCTCTAATCAAATTGACTCACCTTAAATTAATAACCAACACTTAACAGTCAACTCCGATCTGGGTATTTCTAATTGATTCAAAAATTGAGGAATATTGTGATTAATGGATATGGTAATTGAAAGGTTTTTTTCTCTTTTTTTTTTTAAAGCATTTTGGAATTTTATTTGATTTTTATTTTTAAATAAACCACTTTCTTTGTAAAATTTCAATTCGAGCCCTCAATAGCTGTGCACGTGACAAACACGTGATAGTTTTGTCCAAATTTTTTATGGTTTATCAATTTTATGGACATTGCAAAGATTCTGAAATTTAGAGGGTCAATTGCCAATATTTTTAGTTCATGGACTAAATTACCAAATACATAAAGTTCAAGAGGTCTCATGCAAAAAAGCCTTTAAAGATATCAAAGGAAAAAAAAAGTAAATAACATAATATTGGTAGTAAAAAAATGGTATATCACTTAATTTACTCAAAAGTTAGGGTGAGAATTTCGTATTATTCTAATTAATGAAAGGATTTGAAATCTCTCATCTCAATCTATTATACTCTTTTTTTTCATGTTAATTAACATGGGTATGAAAATCTTTATGCCAATCCCTTCATTCTTTCTCTCCTTTCCCTTTTCAAGCTCCAAGCTTGTTGAGAAAGAAATCCCAAAATACTATCGGTGTTCAACTTCTTGCTATCGAGGATTAATAAAGTTGCTTCAATAAAATGAAACAAATCATTTATTGAAACAAATCATATCTGTTATACAGCATAAAAATATATATTTTTACATAGTTATTTTTTAATGAACCTAAAATTAACTAGGCGTGGATGTGGATTTTCTATGATGAAATAAATGAAACAACAAATTTTGAATGGTATGCGTAATCTCAAATACTATTGAAAATATACAGTGCTTTCTATACAGTTTCATTTTTCTTCTTTGTCTTTAAGCAACAATTTAGTGCTCGATATAAGGCCTATTGCGTTAATCTCCATTTAACGTAATCGCAAGCCTTACTTATATTGACTTTACCCAATAGGTTGGCCTTGTTGCTTATGGAGCATAGCCAAGGATGTCTTTCTTGGTGTATAGCTTTCCTTGTGATGACATTTTGGTTATCTACTTATTTCTATTGGTTATCTCTTTCTCAACGACAAGTAACCCAACCGAGCTCATAGCTCAGTTAAACGTTTTCCTTAACCACTCTAGCTGGATTTGAATGAAAGTGTTGTAATAGGCACATGCATACTATCTTGTAAACACGAGGCAAACTTCATACTTCTATTCAGTAGCTAATTTTCCATAGGAATCAATATTGGAGTTTAATGAAGAATGAGAATAGAGGATCAAGTTTCTTGAATAGTTCAAGAAAAAGGATCAAGAATCAAGTTGATGCCCCGATACCTTCTAGCGTACGAGAAGAGGATAGTAATGAAGATCAAGTGATTGTACCGCTTGGATATCCAAATATGTTCTTCCAATAAATAATCAAAGTTATTGGTTGAATTATTATATATAACGTCATTAGAAATTTAGAATTGTGAAAATCCATACAATTTAAAAAAAAAAGACTTATTTTTGTTGTGTTGATTATGATTTATGAAAATTTTCCTATGATTGGTATCAGAGACAACTCAAATCGTTTTATGTAAATAATTCCCTTTTCTCTTATCCTTCAAGTGATTTATTTATCCTTTCAAGAGTTAATAGTCTAGGAATTCTATGTGGATTATGAATGATAATATAGTTTGAACTATTGTTTGTTGCGGGCTATGGTTCTTTAATAATTCAACTAATCTATATCTATACATATATAAAAGAGAGAAAACCACTTTTAATGCTCTCCTTAACATGCAACGAGTGTTGCACCTCCAATTTCCCTCTTTTTTGTTTTATTTTTCCTTTTTTAATCTATTTTTTTAACTTTTCTTCCTCTTTCTGTAAGCTTTAAAACAATGATTTTGACATGCCAAAACTGAATACATATCAAAACATAAACCAAAAACGGAAGCGTGAAAATTCGTTTACCTCCAGCCATTGCACTGTGCAGTTGTTGCTGTTGTTTTGTGATGCACCACAAGTTTTGGATGCTTCTATCACTCAGACACTCAAACGCGATGGTGTGTAATAGACTGAATAGAGAGAATAGTGATAGGGACCAAACTGTGTTATATTTTCTTCTTGCTGCAAAATCCTTCCATCAAGGATTTCTTATACTGCTTCAAAAATGCAGTTACCAAGGCTTATAATTATGGTTTTAATGAAAACATAAATAGGAGACCATTTGTATGCAAAACCGTTAAAAGAATTAAATTGGTTTCAATTAAAAACCGTTAGAATACAAACGGTTACATTCTCCCACTTGGTCTCCATATCAAACCTTATATTCATTAAACCCAAACTTTTAGGAAACAAATACATGAATCATAGCGATAGTTCCTCTAATCGTGAGTATTATCTTCCATGCATTACT
>CAMOHE010000253.1:0-20946 GCA_946598075.1 Artocarpus hirsutus
GCCAAACACACTGATAGAGCCTTCGTGAATGTGCTCCTACAAGACCAAATTGGTGGACTTCAAGTAATCCATGAAGGTCAATGGGTCAGTGTGACACCAACCCCAGGATCTCTAATTGTAAACTTTGGAGATATGATGCAGGCAAGTTTTTAAATATGCTAAAGGAAAATGTTTTAAGAGTAGGAAGAAAGAGATTTCTATGGTAGGACTCAGGAAAAATTGCACATCCAATAGGGCTATGCTTTTCGACTATCAAATCTGCATCAAAACTATATATTCTGTATTGTTTTAATTTATTTTAATATGATTTTGACTAGATTTAACGAGAAAAAAATTATATATTATTGATATGAGATCTTATGAGTAGAAATAATACTCAAGAAAGAGATTTCTAAGGTATGACCTCGAGAAATGTACCAAAAAGAACATAATATTCTGATGGATTTTTACTATCGTTATTATTTTTTCGTGCAGATAATCACCAATGGGAAGTTCAAAAGTGCATATCACAGAGTATTAGCACAAAGTGTAGGGCCAAGAATTTCTATGGCAAGTGTTTTCAGAAATATGGAACATGATCAAGAAAGTGGTCCAAGAGTTTATGGACCAATCAAGGAATTGTTATCCGAAGAAAACCCCCCAATCTACAAAGAAACCACTATGCCAGATTATGTGTCCTATATATATAGAAATAAAGGGTTTGATGCCAAACCTGGTCTTGATCAGTTCATGCTCTGAATTAGTTCTTTGTGAATCAATAAAATACAGCTTTACATGTATGACTACTTGATCAGTTACACCATTAGTGCTGATCCAGAATATGTCCCTATAAATTTTGAGTGTGGTTAATTTAATATTGTTCTGAGTGTCTATGTAAAAATTACTCTCTCTCTTTTTTTCCTTTTTTTCTTTGTATCTTTAGTGTGCTGCTCATGTTATTGAAAAATGAATAATAAATAATAATAATAATAATAAAGCATGTCACTTTGACATAGATATTAAGTGTTTGAAAGTGAGTTAAAACTGCAAGACTTCTACTAGTTTAATTTTATGTTTTGTTTTTCTTCTAAGTTGTGTGGGCGTAAGAGCATTTTGTTCATCTTCTTTATGTTTTTTTCTTCTTTTTTAAATAAGTTTGTAATGGAAAATAAATGAGAGATTCATAGCACGTTTAGCTAGCGTTCTCACGTGCTTTAATAAAAAACCATGAAATCTGCAAGTTGTTAAAGATTATCTACAGAACTTTTTTAGCGTAGTTTTGTACCTTTTAAACAATTGATGTTGATTGTTAATAACAAAAAGATAAGTTCTTCTTATTCGGTTGACGACGATAAACAAAAAAGCAATATCGTTCCCCACTAAAAGTTTATTTGCTACGATGGTTGATAAACGGATTTCTAATTTTTAAACAATGCTAGAGGCACCAACTTTGCTTCTAACCTTTTACCAATTTTGATTTGTCATTTTTTATTTTAAAAATTGCTTCATACCAATTAATAGTAAGATATTAAAGTTATTCATAAAATGATGACAACTCAAAGTTAGGATTAGGATCACAACTAGTGTCTTAACAATTTTTTTCATATATATGTACATACACAAAGTATGTTTCTTATTTTGTTAGTTACTAGATGATACTATTTTAAGTACGTGCAATTAAATTTTTTACAACGTAAATTATGATTAGAAAATGAACATAAGAAAAAGTTATTTAGAGATTTAAATAGAAAAGGTTGTACAAATAATCTCCAAAGACATAGATTTATTTCATTTTGGTTTTAGGCCCAACTTCCTTAAGATTTGTAAAATATATAGTTTTATTTTCTTAGCTAATAAATTGATTATTTTTGAACAAAATTTGACACATGTATAACATGTAAGGTTTTTATGAGGAGCAAATAAGTAAAAGAAAAAATAGATACAAAATATTTTTGAAGGGAACCAAAAAAGATTTAGATAGATGACACCATTTAATTTTATTTCAAATATATATTTTTAAAATATTTTAGCATTACTTTTTTTTTTATTTTCTCTTTTGAAACCTTTACCTACTATTATTGTGTTAGATTTTGTTTTAAAATAGTCAGTCTATTGATTAAGGCTTTATTTGGTAACATCGTTAGAAATTGCTAATTGTTATAGTGTAAAGCTCTCATATGCAACAGCATAAAGTAAACGCATGCTACAGTGTAAAGCTCTCACATGCTACAATATTTTGATTCCAACTACATTTCTAAACATATTATAAGAAGTCAAAACGCCATATTCAACAACAAAGTAAAATTTTGATTTAGTTCTTTGGTTCAAATAAACTAGAAAATATTGAGACACATGAAAAAAAAAATGATCATGAAAAGAATGATAAACTAACCTTAATATAAGTCAAAATTGATCATAAGCTATGAGATTATTGGGACAAGAAAATTGATATTGGAGGTTAAAAATCTATGAGAGAGACCAATAAAGTTGAAATGAAGAGAAGATGAAAGAGGTATCTAAAGGGAAAAGATGAGGGAACATTGGGTATAGGAGACTATGGTAGAAAAATGGAGCCAAGAAGGAAAGAAAAAAAAAAAAACTTAAATTACCATAAACAAAAGAAAGAGAAGAAAGATAAAATGCCATAAAAAGGAAAGTAAAAGGGAAAAAAAAAACTAAAGTATTGAATGTAATAGATAATTGTAGACAAATAGAGCTTAAAAGGAAAAAAAAAAGTAAATGATTATTATAATAAAACACTAAAAAAATAAAAAAGAAAAAAAATAACGTCATGAAAAAGAAAGAAAGAGAAAAAATTTGACAAAATAAAAAGTAAAAAAATAAAGCATCAAAATGATGGAGGAAAAAAGAAAGAAAGAAAGATTCAAGTTTCTGCTATATATGCTAAACAAATGGTACTAAAAAAAAGGGTGAAAATAGAGGAAAAAAGGCTAAAAAAAATTAATAAAAAGAAAGAAAGGAAGAAAGAAGACAGAGCATCATGGATGACAAATAAAAAGAACAAGAAAAAGAATAGTATGTCTTGAGTTTGAGTTGAAATCTGTACTATTGGAAAATGGAAAGGATTAGGCATGAAATAAGAATGATTAAATGAGTTAAAAGAATACAAAAATAGAATGAAGGAGGAGAGGAAAAAAAGAAGAAAAAAAAAAAGCACACCTAAACGAACCATTTTGGATGACAATGAGTTGAACATGCCTTTGTATGCACTCTTTTATTATATCTTAAGAAAAAAAGAAAATATATAAAATTTATAGGGAAAAATTCAACTAATAATATTATTTTTCAATCTCAACATTAAAATGAGACTATATACATCCTGAAAAAAAGGATAAAGGGGATAAAAATCCTTATTTTTTTGTGGGAAAAAGAAATAGAGATAAAAATATTTAGTTAGTTAATAAATAAAGTAAATTCGATATTTATCATATTTATCTCATGGTCAAATTTGAAAAAAAAAAAATCATATGCATCTCATGACCAAATTTGAAAAAAATAAAATAAAATCAAAATTTATTCAGATTCATTTAATGAAATTGAGTTTATCACATAGTTAAATGTGATTGATCTTGAATTTATCAAATTACTCTCGTGACGCTAAGTCACGTAGATATTTCAATGAATATCTATTAAATTTTTCTTTTACCAATTTTGTGGTTAACAAACTAAATTTATATTATAGCCTAACCTTGTTACAAAAAAGCCCCGAACAGCGTCTTCTCCTGCTACCCAACTTGCCTCTTGACTCTTTCCTTCACCAACAGACACAAGACAATTGCCCAAACCAACAATGATCATGAGACCACTAAGGAACATAGTGAAACAAAGCCGGAGACCCTAATCAACAATATGCAATTAGGGCATCTAAATTCTTAATATTTAGCAGGCAAACTTATTCTAGCATTTTCTTGAATCGATGCCCTCTCGTGCTTGATAAACCAATGTCATAACACAATTATATGGTTTGATAATTTTAAAAACTTTGATTACAGATCACAAAACTTGGATCAAGAGATATAGAAAAAACTATTTTGATATTGTTATTTTGATAGTCAATATAGTGAACATTTAATATGTCGTTAAGTCGTCTACCTAGAAATAAGCTTGTTTTGAAACATAATTGAAACTACATTTGATATTTCTAATAATTTTGATTGGAGCCACAAAATATGGTTTTAATCGCGCTACGAATGGGCCATATGTTAAGTTTAAATTTATTCTATTAATTATTACATTAGTCCTAACGGAATTGTTGCATTTTCGACAGATTTAAGAGCGTAGAGCACCGGGTGCTGGCCAAGCATGTCGGACCAAGAGTATCCATCGCATTCTTTTTCACATTACATCTCTACCCGACGACGAAGTTGTATGGTCCCAAAGATCATCCTCCAGTGTTCAGGAAGACGACGACAAAAGACTTCGTTGCCTATTACGACAGAAAGTGACTCGATGGGAAATCTGCGTTGACACATTTCAAGTTGCCATAGCAACCATGAAACAACGGAAATTATTGGCTATTCATGGCTCCAAATGTATGTGCTTTTTCGTTTCTGTATTTTTGTTAAGCTTTGCAGTATGTACTACAAATTAAGAAAGATGGTCATAACATTAATATGGTAAAAAATGTACACTACATTGTTAAAGTAAGGCCACCATACATATTAGTGAAACATATAACTGGTTTATGCAGCTATCGCCTCTACATGTGTATGTGTGTATATATATAATTCTTAAAACATACTCTATTTAAAAAGCGTAACATTGAAAAGATCCATATATATATATATATATATGTATCCTTTTTATATGCCTACTAGTTTTGTCTCATTGCACAAATTCCAACGAGAAGTTAAGGTGTAGTATTCTTGTATTTAGTTTTAAAAAATAAAAATAACGTTGATCAACCAAAGTTAGAACCATAAAAATAATTATCAAATAGTGTAAACATGTTATAATAAAAAGCAAAAAGTTATTATAGTGTAAAGCTCTCACATGCTACAGTGTTTTAAACTATAAAAATGATTCTAACGATACTTGTTAAACACCTTAAAAACCTAAATAAAATTGGTTCCTTAACAATTGTATTGTTTTTGTTTGTCTCCCAACGCCGCAGTGGAAAAGGTAGGACAATTTTGTCGTTTCACGACACGATGTATTTTAGTTGGCCGGCATTGTCTATTGTGAAGTAAAAAATATGCCTTTGAGAAAAAAGAAAATGGGTACATCCAATGGTGAGTCCAGAAAGGATGATGAGCGGATGAAAGAGTTAAAGGCTTTCGATGACACAAAACTTGGCGTAAAAGGGATAGTAGATGCTGGGATTGTAAACATCCCAAAGATGTTTGTTAGGCCAGCAGAGGATCTCGTTGAAGAACCGAATTGCCCCGTGTCTTGCACCCGAATCCCGGTCATCGATCTCAATGGCCTTTTAACCACCGATCGCCATAGAGAGATCATCGATGAAATCCGGTCTGCATCCGAAACATGGGGCTTCTTCCAAGTGGTGAATCATGCGATACCAATGGATGTCTTGGAGAACATGCTAGCGGGGGTAAGAGCCTTCAATGAGCAAGATGTTGACGGGAAAAAAGGCCTGTACGGACGTGAGATTTTAAGGCAAGTGAGATTCAATAGCAACTATGACTTGTTTCAAACTCAAACCGTTGGCTGGAGGGATTCCCTAAAAATTTCTATGGTCAGTTCTAGCCAGATCGACCGTAACGATTTGCCCGTGGCTATAAGGTTCTCTTTTTTTCACCCTTAATTTTTCTCCTGATCATCATCAAAATAGTACTGAAAGATACATTTTCTATTGATGTGTTTGCAGAGATGTGGCAATTGAGTTCATAAATCAAGTGACAGAGTTGGGAAACAAACTATTCGACTCGCTCTCGGAGGCTCTCGGTCTCAATCCGGACCACCTAAGGTCCCTGGAATGCAATGAAGGGAGGCTTCTTACTTGTCATTATTACCCAGAGTGCCCAGAACCAGAGCTGGCCATTGGAATCACCAAACACACAGATAACTCTTTCATCACCATTGTAGCACAAGATCAAACAGGTGGCCTGCAAGTTCTTCATGAAAATAAATTTTGGGTAGATGTGGAGCCTATTCCAGGAGCCTTAGTAGTTAATATAGGAGATTTTCTTCATGTAATTGTTTTGGATTTGAAGAATTTTGTTATTTTTGCTTGATTTATAGAATGGAGGATCGAAGTCTTGTACTTGTAAGCCTAAGCCTCACCTTATCTTAGTAATTTTATTAGGCATATGGTTTCAAAAAATTCAAAAGTAAAACATAGTCAATAAAAATCAACAAACAATTTTATTTTTTAACTTATCACGAATTTACGTGTAACAATGTTATGCATCATCATTTATAGTGTGTTTGGTATGATAATAGGAACTATTGGTTAGAACTGTTTTTACTGTAGCATGTGAGAGCTTTATGCTATAGTAACTTTTTTTTTTTACTGTAGTATGTAAGGGTTTTACATTGTTCATAACTGAAATGATGGTTAAAACCACTTTTGCCAAACAATATTTTAATTTTAACAAACTTGGAATTACTATACAAAAACATACAATCTGTCATTATATGATTTAATCTCTTTTTTAGTTTTTGGACTTCAGGATAAATTATGTTTTTGCCCTTAACTTTCAAAACATCTAAGAATAAATTCTTAATCTATCAAATTGTCTAAAATTAATTCTCTCTTTCTTCCAACTAAAAATTTGTAAGACATGGCTGTTAAAGGGAAATGATGCCTTTTTCTATTGACATTTTAATAGGGTATTTAAGAAATGATTTGAAACTGAGAGTTATAACTAAATATATTGTAGCATGCACGAGCATTATACTATAATATACTTTTAATTTACATTATAACATGTAAGAGCTCTACACTGTAAAATATAACAGCTTTACATTATTTGAGATAAAATCAATAAGTTAAAACTAAGCTTATCAAATATCACACGAATAGAATGATAACTAATTTAGGACAATTTAATAATTTAAAAGATTGATTCCATAAGTAATACACTCAAATTAGATGCCGCCTATCCTGCATCATACTCTACATTTCATTTTTTAGGCACAATGACCCACAAAGTTAGACTTGTCAAACTATTCTCGACAACTCCAATGGAATTTTTTTAAGAACCTTGCACAACGACAAAAAGTTTGTTGAGTTTTTTTTCTTGAACAAAGTTAGACTTAACAATCTTTAAATGTTTAAAAAATCATTAGTAAAGTTATTTATAAGGTATTTGATAAATCAGTTTAAATATTGTGATATGTAAAATTTTTTATAGGTGGTTTGACATTTCAGTTGTAATTGAAATTTTAAGTTTAACAACTGTAGTGTGTAAGAGCTTTACACTGTAATAATTTTTTATTTTTTATTCTAGCTGCTAAAAGTTTATATTGTTTATAGTTAGAACTGATGAGTTAAAATAGAATAGCCAAATAGACACTTACACTGTCTACGGTTCAAATGCATGGGTAAACTCATTCTCCAAACCCATGATTAAGATTTTTCTTTCTGAGTGGTAACTTTGGTTTGTGTCAGCTTGTTTCAAACGACAAGTTCAAGAGCAATGTGCACAGAGTCCTCCCAAGCCGTCAGCCGAGAGCATCTATGGCTTTCTTCTTTGCCGGACGCTTTGCTCCGCCGGCAAGAGCAAGACTGTACGGCCCAATAAAGGAGCTGACATCTGAAGAAAATCCTCCCAAGTACAGAGAAGTTCTACTTGCTCAACATCTTGCTAAATTTTATGCCAAAGGCCTCCATGAGAAGCAAGGCCTTGAGGAGTATAGACTTTGAAGCTGGCCAAGTAGTTGGGTATAGAATGTATTAGGACATGTTTGACACATCGTATTGTATTACAGTATTGTATTGTATTAAATATAAAAAATACAATGCAATATAATACAATACAACACAATACAAGATGGTGTGCCAATCAAACCTTTACTGTTTTATAGTATTTCTATTATTTGTTAGTAGTTTATATTTTGTATGATAAATTTGAATGGAAAAATAAAACTATATTAGGATATATCTCTACTACATATAAAAAGGGCACAGAAATGAAGAAACCGTTCCTAATAAATATTTTTAATCCTACTTTTTTTGTCCTGCATATTTTTCTTTTTTCTTTTTTTGGTTTACTTTTCTCAATGTGAACCTCATAAATTTTCCCAAAAGATGAAACATCTTTCCCTTATTTTTTTCTCTTTACCTCGTCACCTTTATTTTTACACATTTTTGTTTGTTCTCCTTTTTCTCAATGGGACCTCATAAATATTTGTTCCTAAATGCCCCTGCTATGGGTATTTATCTTTTTATATCTTTTATTTTAGGTTAATTCAAAAACTATACGTTCAATTTTTGATCTCATCGAAATTATATTTTTAGATTAGATAAAATATACAAATTTATATATTATCTCAGTCGAAAATTGATTTTTACCTTTGAAATGACCAAATTATCCTTAAATAAAAGAGAAAAAGAATTAAAACCTTACAAAAAATAAAAAGAAAACAAAAACAAAAACACTCAAAATACCTATTTTGATGGCATTTTTTATATTTTTAAAGTCAAGAATCTTAGTATAAAGTTTTTTTAAGTTTAAAAAGTTCTCTTAATTTTTAATTTGAGGGTATCTTAGGCAATTTATTAGATCAAATTGAAAATTAACCATGAAAAGATATAAATTTGTATATTAAATTCAATTTAAAGGTATAAATTCAATGAGATCAAAAACCAAACGTATATTATTTGAATAAGCCTGAAATATAAGGTATAAAAAAGATAAATAACCCTTTTTATTGGCCATTACTACTCGGCTTGCCCTAAACCAAACTCAACTCTGGGCATAGCCAAACACACTGATAGCGGCTTCATAAATGTGCTCCTACTGTGTGACTCCAACCCCAGGATCTCTAATTGTAAACATATGATATATGAAATTAAATCTAGTAAGGAAAGAGCCCGTTTGAGAACATAAATTTGAACAAAAAATGTTTTCATTTCAAACAATTTTGTTATAATGTTTTCTTTTATATGTTTTGAATCGTTATAATATTTTCAGTTTAAACTCTTGGTTCAAACATATATCTCAAACAAGTTCTTGTAAAACAAAATTATATTATTGAAACAATGTATTTATTTATTAATTTATTTGTTTGTTTTATTCTTTACTTTGAAAAGATAATTACTAATGACAAATTCAAGAGTGTATGTCACAAAATAAAGAATAAAACAAATAAATAAATAAATTTGTCATTACAAGTAAAAAAATATCACGCGGTGGGATCAAAATCTAGTGGTGACTGGAAAAAAAAATATATATATATATATATATATATATATGTATGTATGTATTTATGTAATCTAATAGTGCACATTTTATAAATTCAAAAATTGAAAGTACATTTTTAAATAGTGAACTTGCATGGCAGTGTGCACCTGAGAGACACTATCACTAGTGCACAATCCAAGGGTGTGCAGAGTGTGTTAGCTGTATTAAGTTGACGTGCAAGGCCAAAAAATATTTTGCTTAAGATGTCCCATGTTGCACTAAATTTGAACCCACTTTTCTCTTCTTCTTTTTTCTTTTTTCTTTTATTTCCTTTTTTCTTTTATTTCTTTTTTTGTTTTAATCCTCCTTCCCTTACTTTTTAGGACTTCTACAATCGGAAGAAAAACTTTGCTTCAGAAAGTAAGGGACGAGCATCACCGCCGGGTAATTCGGCATGGACGAGGCGAATGAGATACTTTTTCATCTTGCGTTTGGGGATGTCGGGATCGGAGAGACAACGGTTAAAGGTTTTGGTCTGGCCTCGCCGATTGACTTGACAAGCTAAAAACGAAAAAAGAAAAAAAAATAATATATCGATTCTTTTTTTTTTAAAAAAAGAAAAGGATAAAAGATATGGTACGCCCAAATACATAAGTTGTTTAGTGCGCCCTGTAAATTTACACCATTAGCTTTCATCGTAAGGGTTAAAATTTGATCACCATTGGTAGTGCTTCTTATATGGGCGCTACCTAGCTGTTTGAGAAATAAGTTTAAATAAAAAAAAGTTAGAGTATGTACTTTACCACTTTGAATTTTTGTAAAAGAAACACAATAACAAAATATGTACGGGTTAAGATTTTTTTTTTTTTTGTGTGTGTTTGTTTAAGTTTATTTCTAAATGGCTTATTTAACTCATGAATAAAAAAAAGTAATGTGCACTACTAATAATAATTAGAGTGGTTCTATTTACAACTTCTACTTCACTATTTACACTCTTCGAGAATAAACTTTCATATTAATAAAAAAACAATTCAATAGAATTACAAAAAAGGTTAATTATAATTCACATAATTAGAGTATTAAATTCTTTTTAAGATATAAAAACTAAAGATACATGTTTTCTTTCCACACACACCCCATATGTGAAGACAAAATCCTAATTTTCACCATTCAATGACTATTATAAAAAATCATTTGGACGTATTGTCAATTTTTTATTAATTTGCTCTTTTTTTGTTAATATTCAACGATTTCATTTAATTATTTGTTTTATGTATCATCGATTAAAGAAGTAATATTAATCAATTAGTTAATTTAAAATCAAATATTTGCTTTGTCCTCAATTGGAAGAGTAACAATAAATTAGTAGATGTAATAATAACTAATAATATTTTTTTTAAAAAATATTATTAGTACATATAATTTTTTTAATAAATTATCGTTAATATATAATTTTTAATTTAAAACTTTTTTTATATATCGAAAAAAGCTTCAACAAAAAAAAGAATAGATAGATAGAGAAATAAAGATATTAAAATAATGAATACATAGTGTGTGTGAAAAGAAAATGAAGTGAAAGAAAGTAATAATGTTAAGAGTAGTTTTGAAATTATACGAGGTGTAATAAATAAATTTAAATATTTCAAAATTATAAAGAGGGTGTAAAGAGTTAAAAGAATGGTGCAAATAGAACCACCTTTAGTTTTTAATTATCATTGGTTTTGGTTTCTTTCTTTTTTTTTTTTTTTTTTTGATAGAACAAGAATTCCAACACCATTTTCACCCTCTAATTCTGAAGTTCATAGAATATAAATCAGAGCATAAGGATAGAAGTGAATTCTGATTTAACATTTTTACATGTTTAAATATGAAACTACAATATCTCTCTTTTTAATCTTTTTTTTTTCTTTTGTAAAAGAAAAGAACTATTGGCCTGGTTAATCTTCACTCTTCATATAGCAATTAGCTTATTACTACAATATTTAATGAACAACATATTAAATAAGGATAAGAAATTAGTTTACGAGTCACAAAATTAGTGAAAAACTTGTAATATTGATAAAAAAAATGTATGCAATTTGGAGTACCATGAAAGTATATCCAATCAATTCTGAATTTGTCAAATTTAATGAGAAAATAAATTATATAAATCTCGAATATACTAATAAGGTATTTGAGAGTATTGGTTAGAACCAATTTTAGTTGAAAATACTATAGCATGTAAGAAGTTTACCTTGTAACATACTTTTTTTAACACTATACCATGTGAAAACTTTACACTGTAGCATTGTAACATACTTTTTTGACTCTATAACATGTGAAAACTTTACACTGTAGCAACTAAAAGTTTTAGTTCTAACTCACATTGTCAAACACAATGTAAATTTAGTTATAGAATAAATCTAAATTTTAGATTTATCAAACCTAGTTGATAAATGTGATAATAATCTCAAACTTATTTTTGTTTTCATTTTCTTATGAAAAAAGATTTTTTCTTGTCGATTGCATCCCATGTAAGAGGTGCATTAATGGTCTGTTATTTGTGACAATCAGCCAATGAGTAGTTGGTTGATGACCATCAAGTACTTAGATAAGTATTCTTTGAATTTGAAAAATACATTCTAATCTTATTTATTAAACTTTTTGAAAAAAAAAAAAGAAAAAGAAAAGAGAGAGAAAGAACAAAAAAAATACACTTATTTATCTCTTGAAAAAATATTTTCTTGAATTCAAAAACTAAAAATATAAGAAAATCTCTTGAAGTAAAAAAAAAAAAAAAAACATTTTTCCTCTGCTAGGGTTTCTTATTTTCCTTATTTGCATAAGTGCACAGCCTCTCTTGAGGTGGTCATAGGACCGAGTCTGATGTCGTCTTCGGACGATTCTTTGGACTCACTCCCCCTTGAGGGTGTGGCATTGTTTTCTCCTGTGATAGGACCATTTGCTCAAAGTTTGCGCCGCAGGGGGGGGGGGTGTGGGGTTGTTTGTGGTTTTACAGAGGGGGCTTTGTTGCAGATGGGCTGAGTTTCTCTAGTAGCTATCGTTGGCGACCTAGTGGCGTGACAGACAAATCTAGTGGAGAGGAGCCTTCTTGCTTCGCAGGCTAAAGGCTTGGATCAAGCTTGCATTGGTGTTTCTTTGGCCTTGACGGGAAGATGGAGCCATGGTGGTGTCATTTTCTTGGGTTAGCTGAGGAGGACAACAGAGATCTAGTTAGGCTCTCCATCACTTTTTTGGCAGGTTCACAGAGTCCTCATCCTCATTCGATGGTGGTCAGCTTGTCATTGTTGTCTTCATCGTCGCCGGTTAGGTCTTACCTATTTGTTTTATAATTTGTGTTTATCAAATAAAAATGACAATGATTTCACCGTCTAGAAACAGGTTATATTATGTGTTTTGTTGGATTGTCGTTATAATAACGAAGGTGGACTACTTATCTCTGATTTTAGTTTGTTTGTCACTTCCCCTTGTTATCATGAATGGTGTGTAGGTGTCCAACTAGACCTTAGTCTAGACCATGTCGTATGTTCCATTAGCAAGGATGGTTTGGCTTCAATCAATTGGTTTTTTCCATCAATTGTAGTGGTTTTTTGAAACAAGCCCGCTTGATTGTATGTGTCAAGCGAGCTTTTTACTTTTAGGACTTAATACTTGAATTTAGTCCCATACTTTATCCGTCCTTCCTAGTACATCCAGTGAGTATTTAGGGTCAAATTCTTCTACAATGGGTGGTGTCATATGTTATGTTTGTACTTGTTTTAGTTTCAATGAAAGTTTTCCATAAAAAATGTATATTTTCTTAAATGTAATTCTGGAAAATTTCTCAAATATTTTAAAACCATAAGTTAAAAAAAGAATAATACTTAAATCCTTGAAAAAGTAGTTATGACTATCTTAGTCATGACTATTCTAGCTTCAACATGCAACATTGTCTAAGAATACGTGCGAGAAATCAATTAAAATTTGAAATTATGACTTAAAAATTATAGTATATAAAAGTTTTATATTATAAAAGTTTTATATTGTAATAAACTATATTTTATTATAACATGTAAAAACTTCGTATTATATCAGACTAAATTTTGTTTTTCTAAATATCTTTCAAACGAAACCTAGATTTCGTATCTCAGGAAGCAATCATACCGTGTAGAATTTCCATCGCAAATCACAATGTCCAATTTTCCTACTTACATATGGATAATAGATACAACAACTGGCAATATTTATGTCATGTAATAAGAACTGGACAATACATACATACATACAAATATATATATATATATATATATATATACACACACAAACACACACACACACACACGACCAATCAGATCGAACACAAATACGTAAATTTCTTTTCTTTATTCCCAATAATTTTGTTCCGTTGACAAAGACATGCCCACCCTCACCAGTCACGCTCCAATAAACCTATCGACATCAACATTAAATTAGCAAGGAGAGTTTCTTACACGCGACTATAAAGAGCGTGGATGATTTTGCAATGTTCGTTGACAGCTGCCAACTCGGGCAAAGGGTGTTTGGTAATCACTTTGATCCAGCATAAAGCTAGTTTAGTTTCCCTGTCTATGTTTTTCTTAATTTGTTCTTTTCTTTTTCTTTTTTTTTTCTCTCTCCCACTGTCTCTCTCTTTATTGTAATCTGGGCTTTTGTTTTTTCACCTGTTTCAAGTTATCCACTTTGTTTAATTTCCCTTTTTTTCTCTGCCCTGTTTGGGTTCCTGGAAAACCCGGAAAGAAAAAAAAAAGTGGATTTGAATGTGCGTTTTGTTTTCTGGGTGTTTGATGATTTGGTCTGTTGTTGTTTTCTCGTCATTTTGGAAAGATGGGCACTCTAGCTGAGGACCCATTAGTTAGAATCTGAAATTAACTTTCTTGGCTCTGAGACTGGGAGAGAAAGTGGGAGGAAAAAAAAAGGAAAAAATGAAGGATTTTCCTGGGACACCTGGGACTTTGACTGGCCTTCTCCTCAGGATTTCACAATGTGTGTTTGCAGCTGGGTCAATCGCTTCAATGGCAACCACTACAAGCTTTTTCAATTTCACTGCTTTCTGGTATATATATATATGCCTTTCCCTTTTTAACAATTTGCCTTCTTTGGCCTATTTCTTTTTATTGTCTAGTTTTTCAGTACAACTACTTTTTTTTTTTTCCCTATCTATTGTTGTGTCAAAGTCTATTTTGTTTAAAGAATATGATTGCTGAGTTAAAGCTCCATTATTTTTTATGCTAACAAGTTATTTCAGATATATATAATTTTTTTTATTTGGAGTCAACATTTTTTTTTCTCTTTTCCTAAATAGCTTTGATGGGATTTTTTGGTCCTATAATTGATTTTGTTGTTTTATTTTTTTATAATATCTAATTAATGGTGGTTCATTGGGTGCTAATTAATGATGGCCTTCATTTCCTAAGCAATCTCTGAAATTCTGGTTTGCAAAAAAACATGTAGATGAGCATGATTTAAGATTGTGTATGATTGTCAATGTCAGTTGATGTCCCATTTTGGAAGGAATCACTAAATTTGCCACTTTCTCAAGTATCTGATTCAGTGTAATTTTGAGGTCTTGAGTTGGTAGTTCATACATTTATTTTGCTTATTCACTGATGGCTTAAGATGCATAGCATTGTAGTGTTCAATATTTTCTTTCCATTCTGCAATTTGAGCCGAGAGCATTTTGGACTCCTGGTTGGAACCTTGTTATGATATGATTCTTTGGAACATAAAACTTAGCAAGTGAAGAGCAAAAGAACAAAACGACAGATGCTCGTCTCTAGCTCGAATTTAGCCATTGGAGAGCAGGAAAAGCAAAAAGGGTTCCTTATCCCAACGTATTTGACGTTCTTATTGGTTTAACCAATAATGTGAGGGCCACATTTGTCAGTTACCTTTGTGCTTGTCTTTATTCTGCTTGTGAAGTGCAAAATAACGAAGAAAACTAAGAAGAGGTCTTAAAAACTTATAGAAAACAAATAAGGAAGGTAACTGAGTAAATCTTCAGGAAAGCTAAGCCTAAACTAGGATTTAGACAAAGGAGGTCTAAAATACCACCAAGTATGTTGGCCAAGTGGCAAAGAATTACAATGCTAGGTCTTAAATGTGGAGGCTTGTTCTTGCCAACCAGTATCGATTTAGCAACTTGGGACCATGCCTCCATATATTTAGACTGCTAACATATTCGGTGGGGGTTGAGGTGACACTCCTCGTCAAGGGGGCAGGCCCACCGTTAGGCCTATCAATATGCTAATGCTAGAAATGGAAAGTGAGTACCTGCAAAGATGTGAAGCTTATTTCTAAGTGCTTAACTGTCTTTGAGGAGCTTTAGTTTGTAATTGTCTGGCACAAAATGTTGTAGGTAGTGTTTTGTTAACATTCATTAGTTGACATGTTAAGAGAACTTGAAGTGTTGAATTAGCTCTTCGTCGGTGCTCTAGTTGATCTTCTAGTGTATGTTCTCCCTTATAAAATTCTTTACTGCACTGTAGACAAGGTCTCAGTTGGAATGCTTTTATAAGCAGCAACCACTCTCTTTTTGAAAACTTGGCTACACATACGTTATACAAGGGTTTCAGCATACTATCATCTATGCTTACCCTGGTTGTAGAGCTCAACATACTCCAAAGATAATTATACTGCTTCCAGCTTAATTTAGAATTGATATTCTAATGTCTTCCGGTCATAACATGACAAATTCCATTCTTGACTTATAAATTGTTATGCTTCAACTTCACTTAATGATGTATTCTTGCAGTTACCTACTTGCTTCAATGGGCCTTCAAGTAATCTGGAGCTTCGTCCTTGCATTGTTAGATGCATATGCCTTGGTGAGAAAGAAGGTCTTCCATAACCCAGTCTTGGTTAGCCTCTTTGTAGTTGGAGATTGGGTTAGACTCTAACTTTGTGACCTCTACTCTAACTTTGTGACTTCTTTTATAGTTAGCACTTGTAATCCAACTATCTTTGTCCCCTAGTAATTGTCCGTGCTTTATATTTTAACAGTTCCCACCTTTATGTTAAAATATAATAATAATGTTGGCCAACCTAAGTCTTAATTGATGGAATTTGGACTTTCTAAAGACTTAAGCTTTCATCTTAAAAGGTTAACTTGCTGAGGGGCGTGACTCAATATCCTTATAACTTAGTGTTTGTATTTTTATTTTGATGATATGGTACTTAGGTTTCCTTTGCCCTTTACATTAACAATGTAAGCTTTCGGATGGATTGCTAAACTAACATAGAAATATTGGAGGAGGTGGTCTTGAGTTTGAATCCCTGCTATTACATTTTTGTAACTTTTCATGTGTAGAATTTTTGTCGCCTTTGATATTCTCCCCCTCTTTTTGATATGTTTAGCATTTGCATCAGTCTAGATCTACAGTTGAAGGAAGACTGTTAGGATATAATACTGTTGTTGGTCCACCTCGGATTGGTGAATTGACACTGTAAACTGAAAATATGAAACAGGTAACGGCAACACTGTCTCTCGCAGCAGCTTCTGCTTCGGCTGGCATAACGGTGTTGTACTTTAGTGACTTGGGACACTGCAATTTTGGAGAAGAATGCCAAAAGTACCAGATGTCTGTCTGTTTGGCCTATCTAAGTTGGGTCACCGTTGCAATCTCTTCTCTTATAATGCTCTGGTTGTTGGCTGCAGGCTAGAGAGTAGAGACCCCTTATTTGTATAGATAGGTTGGACTTGTTCCACTTGTAACAAATGTAGCTTTGTTTGTCTTCTAGAAAGTTTTGATCTCTTTTATCCGGGTCAATAGGAAACAAAAGAAAGAAACATCACACGTTACAATGTATTGAAACTACTTTCATTATCTGGTTTATTAAATCACGTCTTAAGTTTTGAGGAGGGAAAAATAAATCAGTTTGTTACGTACATCTGCATAATGGATAATTAGCACTTGCCTGGTGAAGGGTCATTTTTTTTTTTCAAGTTAAGTATTTGAAAAAGAAGAGAATAGTGGCCAAAACAAATCTTAAACATGTTGTTCACTGGTTGATATTTCATAATCTATTTACATAATCTTTTTTATTATAATATAATATTCCCCTCAGAATATTGTGTATTACCTCCCATAATTTCTTTTTAATATTGTAGGAAACCTACGTAATTTGTGTGTTATATTCATCTACTTCCACTTGTGGGTTTTAGCCTATAAATTGAGAACCTATAGGAGTTAGTATTTTCATCTGTTGCAAGTAATTAAAAAGTAATATTTCTCTTGTAACATTGTTTTAGTTTTTGCTATTGGTTTATGACACAAAAATCTCTCTTTTTATTTTTTGGGTGAGTTGTGTGTGGCTTTCTTGTGCTTGTCTTCGAAAGTCCTTTTGCTTGACTTAGACAAAGCATGGCCAAATTATACTCGAAAGTGTTGAGTTGAAGACACATGACAAAGTCATGTTGTTCCAGAAAGTACTGGCATAAATAAATTATAAATTGAGATCAAAGTTTGTTCTTTCGTTCCACCTAAAAAAAAAATCCCCCCCTCCTTACCCCCACACGCGAGTTCTTGTGTGTGCTGTGTAAGTGGCAAAATGAGAGCTTAATAGAGTGTTTGATAAATTCAGTTCTAACTCAAATAGTATAAAATTTTCACATGTTATAATATAAAATAAAAGTATACTATAGTATAAAACTTTCACATGTTACAGTATTTTCAGTTCTAACTCTCAGTTTCAACTTCTAATGCTTTGTTTGACAAATCTAGTTGGAACTAATAAGTTTTAGCTGCTTTAATATAAAGTTCTCATATGTTACAGTGAAAAGCAAAAGTTTAATATAGTATAAAACTCTTACATGCTATAATATTTAAGTTCTACCTTGATTTTCAACACTCTCTAAAAAAGAAATCATGTCAAGTGCAAACAACAAATAGTTGTGACTGTGAAAGCAAGTGGAAGAAATTGCAAGAAATACCTAGATGTGCATAGATAATAAGTCCGACAATATAAGACTTAATAATTCGACCCACTTTTTATTTGTTATGATATATAACATTATAGATGCTTCCAAGCATTTTATAAAAATCTTATTGATGCAAAATCAAAGGTAATTTGACCCATGGGTATGAGGCATCAAAGAACACAATATAATCAAAAGGAAACAATTACAAATGATGTTAGTGATTCAAAGGATTTTTCAAGGGTGAAAGCTCTGCAGCATACGCATTTTGTAGCGCTATTTACTATTGTCCATATAATCTCAATAAGACGGTGCATATGATGTAAAGATTGAATACTGTGAGAAAATATCTTAAAACAACGTCATTGTAAACTTGTTTCTATATATACCGTTTGATTTAAATCTTACGGTTTTACGGTTTTTGGTTAAGTACATCACTATAAAAGGGGGTCACTAACAAGATTAACATGGATGGGAACAAAGATATAACAATTGTACTATGCTTATGTGACAAGTAACAATATCGTATTTCTCACAATTATCGAATGTAAGACATAGGCTACAATTGATGAGGGAAAAAAAAGGAAGTAAAGAAAGATATGTAACCTAGCAAAGAAAAATTGAGAGTATGGGAGGACCTTTCTGTTATTTTATTTGAGAGATATATTAAATTTAAGGATTTTTAAAGGATTAAAATCCCACTCTCAATCTATTTCATCGTTTTTCATCCTATCAAACAACCATATAAGTCCCAAAATCCTTAACACAATAATATTTTCACCCCTATACATCTCTGCTTTCACTTTTCCTTCATAACAAACAAGCTTTTAGGCTATGTTTCATAAAATGGGAAAAAAATGAAGAGAAAAAATAATGAGATGAAATTGTATAGGAGACAAAAATAATAGAGAAAAATGATAGGGACCTCTCTCTTGTTGCATTTGGTGCGGATTTCCTCCCCATGAAATGGAGTTTTTAATTAGTCCATTAAGGGGTTCCTTTGTAAGATCTTCCAATACACTAAGGACATGTTCACTAAACTGTAAAAAAATGTAAGGGAAAAAGTAAGGGGATTGGAAAGTAAAGTAAGGTTATAGTAATGAAAATTATTCATTTTCTTTGTAGTGTTTATTTATATATTTGATTGTCTAATGAGAAACAATTCTATTCTTTTCCTAGTGTTATATTACTTAAAAATAGAGATTTTATTTAATGTAGTTGCTAAAATGTACTTTTTACATAACTAATAAATATTGAATTTCTAAAATGTTCTTTTTGTATAACTAATAAATATTGAATTATAACATTTGAATTAGGATATGCAATATAGCACTTATTTCCCTTGATAGGGCATCAATACTGAAAGGTATTAGAGGATCGGCATTCCCTTTCCTTATACCCTATACATGGAGCCCATAAAACTCTAATAATTGATTTTGTAAGTCAACTTATTATTTGAAGAGAAAGAAAATCACTTTTTATTTTCTTTTTTCCTCCATGCAAAGTAAACAAGCCCTAAATCTCCATGAATATGACGAGCAACCACTTGTTTTACCTGGCTGTAGGTTCAACTTTATAGACTTGGGCAATGGATTCACAATCTAAATTCAAACATCCTTCCCATTTATGACATGTCAAACGATTATCTTGCATAGGAATAAGCATATTGGATTTGTTCCACTTATTTACTAATTTTGGTGCATAAAATTTTGATGTCTTTTATCAAGGGTAAATGAAAGAAGGAAACGTAACATCACAAACACTTTGAATTACCTGTGTTTTCGTTCTGACTCGCGGCTAAAATGTAAATTGGATGTCATTGTCTGTTCGTTTGTTTTTGTTTCTGTTGTGTTATTATTATTATCACTGTCATTATTATTATTGCTGTTGTTTTCAAAATATGTCACGTGTGTGTTAAGTGTGTTTGTAGCAACCACCAATTACAATAACAATAATAATAATCATAATTGTCATATATTGTTTAATTCATCTTTAGAAAAGAAATGAATTTGGGCCGGAGAAATGTCACAATTAGGCTTTTGTCCATTTGAATATGGTGGAAAAAAAGAACAAACTGTAGAAGATTTCAAATCTTGTGTATACATGTCTTATTGCAAGGAACTTATACGGCCAATCGGTAGTACTATTCTTAACCACATATATGATATTATAAATTGCATATACGACAAGAATCCGAGTGCCAAGATAGAAATTAAAGCCAAAAAAACGATAAAAAGATAAAGAGTGGAATAGCATGGGGGTTGGTGGCAACTCTAGAAATTTGAGTAATAGAATAATGTCAAGTGCAATCAATGTCAAATGCAATCAACGAATCGTTTCAAGCAAAAGCAAAAGCAAAAGCAAGTGCCAAAGTGAAAACAAATTAAAAGGCAGATATTCGGGGGCCCCATTTGCAGGTAACAATCAGTTGGAGAATCCCATCCCATATTTCATTAATTTGAGAGTAGTTGGTGCAATGCATGACAGTGTACAATTAAAATACTCAAAAGAAAATGGGAAAATGCCCTCCATGATTTCAACTTTAGAAGCGACATTACCCCACATGAATCTGTTTCCCAACAACATGATCAGCATGGGATAGGGAGAGGAGTATTTCACAATTCCAAATGATGCACACAACGCGGTTTGGGAATAGTATGGTTGGTTCATTAGTTTGTATCGGTTTTGTTATAGTATTTTGTCTCA
>CAMOHE010000259.1:0-20566 GCA_946598075.1 Artocarpus hirsutus
CAGAATTAAGAATTCAAATAACCATTTTCCTCTCCTGTGCTTCTATGTGCTATAGTTGCAATCTATCTGAATCTTCAAATAAAATTAAGTGCTGATTGAGAGAGAATAAAAAACAAAAAGAAAATCATGCAGGAGATCTAAACTTTGTAAAAAGCAGGATTTCAGGTCTCACTAAAATAAAAGAAATCTTAACTTCCTGTCATAAGCCGGAAGAACTGTAGGTATTTCCTTTTGCTAGTATGACTAAAAAAACAGATTCACTTGCTTATTGTATTTAGATCAGATTTCGAAGACTATTATTGTCTGAAGTCTCTGCCTAGTATTGCTGGTTTTGAGAGGATTGTGGAAATGCTGGCTCTCTATTCTTCCTAGTTTATTGCATCTTTGATAATGTCTCTCACTTCTTATCATAATAACTTCCCAAATCTACCTAAAACTTTCAGGTTCACTATCACACAAAAAATTGCTGGTAATTTTTATCATTGTTCCTTTCAGTATATGGAACACAACGGCATGTATGAAACAGCAGGATAAGACAAACAAACAAAACTCCAGAATTTTGATAAGAAAACAATAAAGATACAGCACATAAAAAACCTTCGTGATTTTCAGTTATCAAAATATATATATATATATATTTGTATGACAGAAAAAAATGTACTTGTATGGAAACAAAAATGGACTGAAGGAAATCGGGAATCGCATATACCTTTTGGATTACACGACAGCCATACATTTGAAGACTTAGAGTCAATATTAGACCTGTTAGTTGATTTGCAAGTTCCTTCCTCTGATCAGGACTGCCATACTCAAAAAACTGTAGAATAGAGATCAAAAGAAACTTATGCAGCAAAAAAATTAACACGGGATAAGGAACATACATGCAAATGAAAGAAATGAGGGGGAAAAGTCAGTTAGCATACCTTTTGAATAACATAGTTGCCAAAAACATCAGTCATCAATCTGGAAGCATGTGGGAGAACTTCTTTGAACACAGATGCCTTCTCTTCAACATTACAATTTTCCAACTTCTGCTGAATGAATCGGCTACCATGTTGATCAGAACTGGAAATAAAATTCACAATGGTTTACTCACCTATGAGAAAAAGATAGACATTCTGAAAGAAAGTAAACTAAAGCAGACTAGAATGTACCTGAATTCAACAATGTGTCCTGTGATATCAGATAGCTCAAATCTGCGGCCTTTGCCAGATTTCAACTCCTCAAGGAAATTATATATCTTAGGGTCGTCGAAACTTTCAAAGCCTCTTTGCCCTGGCCATCCCGAATATATGTTTGTATTTCTACCAGAAGCTGATGGAAATCTTACATCAGTTCTCCCCCGAGGAAGAGCAGTTCCACCAGCAGGTGATCCTGGCAAAACTGGACTTGCAAGGGGTGACGTTGGGTACTGCATCAATATACCGGCATTTGGTGGATTCCCAAAATAATTTGGACTCATCGGTCCTCCTCTTCGTGGAGTCATAGCAGGCGAAGCATGTCTCTGATGCTGAATTTTGTGCTCATCCATATAAGGAGCATTATCCAACACTTTGTTTGGGTCAGGAACATTAATCTGACCTCCAATAACACCAACTCTTGCTACCATTCGATCAATCGGACCAGGAATACCATATGCTTCTCCATAAGGCTGCTGAGGATATTGCATATACATAGGGTCAACATAAGGCGGCTGCATTGGAAAGCCAAGTTGTCCATAAAATTTATTTAGGTTCTGCATATCCAGCCCATGGGGAATAGCACCACCAGTTGAAACAGTAGATGTTCGTGCGTTAAAGCTTGGACCTGCAGTTCCATCAACAATTAATGGAACAGCCCCAGGAGGAGGGTAGCCAGCCATATATGGAGGAAAAGCATTGTGATTCATAGTATATCCACCAACATATTGTGTAGGAAAGAAGCCAGGTGCCTGCATATTTGAGTAAAATGGATTTGTTGAACCCATGTAGGCTGCTGCACTAGCATAAAGTGGCGGGGTGAACCCTGACGACTGGAGTACGGGCTGTACCTCAGCTGAGAACTTAGAGGGGCCATGGAGAAATTGATCCACACCGATGTATGTGGAGTTAACTCCTTGGTTGGTTGCTTGAGAATTGGCACTTTGGGCTTGACATAAATTGCTCTGTTGCTGGTGTATCTTGTTTTGCACAAAACTATTCTGGCTTTTGTGCTGAAATTGTTCTTGACTTACTTGATTCCCTGAATTTTTCAGTTTAGAAATATTAAGAGCCTTCATTTCAGAAGCCACAATGTTAATATTTGATTCATCACCACTCATGCTTCTGGTACAATCAAGAGATGATGAACTGGGACCTGGAGCAGATGAGAGATCAGCATTTGATGACGCTATATCATCCGTTCCAATACTAGGCATAATGGTATTTGGTGTGTTAATAGGAGTAGGAGAATCATACAAGGAGCTGGAACCAGTATTATGGTCGGGTGATTTTTCAGCTATTCCATTGCTTAAAACATGATCTTGATTACATACAGGCGATGAGGAGCCACGAAAATCTTCCTGAAAATTAAGAATAATAATAATAATTATTATTCCTTTATGGCCAATTTGATTAAAGGCTTAAAGCCAAAAGAAACTACATCCAACTAACAATAGATTTTATAAGCAAAAGAAAATTGTACTTTTGCATCATGGTAGTAAAGCAGATAACCATCAAGAACGTTGTTTAGAAAGAGGAGGGCGGGTTCATTTATGACTACTTTATAAAATTTTATAAAATAGACAAATATATCTAATATCAATGAGCATATTACCATGAACGAAATGTCTAATCTAATTCTTTACCTGTGATAAGTCAGCCACAACTTTGTGTTCGTCTGCTAATGTAATGTTGTCCTGTCCAGACAGAATTTCACTCGTCCTATCTATCAAACTGTTAGAAGGCTGCTGAGATGATTGCTCATCTTCGGGTTCTTCCTTATGTGTAGGAAGGGATCCTTGAGAAAAGTGCAAGGAAACATTACCACTGTCGTCTACAGAAGTCAATCCCCAATTATTCCCAAAACTACCAATATGGCATACTAACCGTCGATTCTCCCAAGAAATAAGTGGGGGAGGAAGTCTAGGATTCAGATTCACATTGGATAAATAATAGGACAAATAAGCTGGATCCGTACGTAATTGTTCCTCAGACTCATAGTTGCCAATAGCAATATTAAGACTTTCCAAGCTTTCACTTGCTTCAGCATTCTGCTGGGACAAGAGATTATCAATGGCGAAAAATGAGCCCTCCATACTTGGGGGTGCACTCCCACTTCGATTGGGAGCTGCATCCTTTCCACTGCCAGTAAACCTGTGGCCTTTCAGCAGTAGTTTCAACTCCTCTGCTGCCATACTAGCAGATGATGGAACAAACGTTGAGGTCTTCTTATGGGGTGCCCACTTCCCACTAGTTTCTGGCATTCTAATTGGACTCTCGGTTGCCATGATATCAGAATATCGCTGTCCTAGGTCCCCCTCGTGTTTTTTGGTTGTAACTTGTAAATAGAAACGTCACACAGTAACCTAGTAAAACAGCCAAAAAGTCGAACACATGTTCAATCAATATGCACCAAGGACTGCCGGACAATACAGCTAAAGAACTTGCAAAAGGGAATCCACATAAAATAATACATTAAACTTTAAAGACATAAATGAGGGGAAATAATTAAACACCAATCATAAATTGGTCTGTCTTAAACATATGCTAAGTCTAGGAAAACAAAAAAAAGGCAAATAAAAGAAAAACTGGGCAACAAAAAGAATGATCATTTGAATAAACTTTTGCATTCCATGGATAGGCTATGCAATAAAAAATGATTCTACTAGGCTACTCAGCTGTATAAATGGGCATGAAATGATGACAAAAGTGAACACTAATTTTGATCTATAAAGACCAAAAAATATCCTTTCTTGAAAAGAGAGAGATAAAAAACTTCAGTTATCAAAATTTGTAAGAGACTTTGGGAAGTCAACTCTTTAATAAGTAAGAAAAAAAAACCCCCCTCTTCCATTTAATCAAGCTATAAGACTTCCTCAAGCTTGGAGAAAAGCTCAAACAACATACACAACACAAAATCACTCATTTTTCCTTTCTCAGCAACCAAACAAACTGAAAGACAGAGACTTTAAAGTACCATTTCTAGCTACCAGAAGACACAAATCATCGCACGAACAGTATCCAGAACCAGAATTCCACAAATTCCACGTCTTAATAACACTAAAAATCATGACAAGAACACTTTTTCACATTTCCGAAATCAGCAATTCAAGCACAACGAAAAAAAAAGAACAGAAAAACAACTTCACTTTGTTCAGAAAACCCTAGGTGGACTTTCTGTACAAAAGCAACAAAGTTCGGAGGAAAATGTTTGACGTGATATGACTTACAAGAAGCAGTAGAGCTCAATAGCGAAGAACATTCACTGTTGAGAACAAACCCTAGATTCTTTCTTTCTAGAGAGAGAGAGAGAAGGATTTCTAAAATAAAACTGATTTTTTTTTTTTTGGCTGGAAGCCCTTTCTCTGTTCGCTACGAGGAGAAAAAGCACTATTTCCAAATAACGTTTTTGCCAGCTTGCCGTTTCAAGTATTTTATTTGGTTAAATATTTTTTTTATTATTTTTTTTATGGGAAGATTATGTTATAGAATAAGAGGCTAAAAGACAAAATAAATGCCTTATCCGTATAGTATAATTTTGGACTATAATAAAAAAATTGAAAATTATATCAATGTATTAATTTTTTTTACTCGTACCCATATATAAATGCGTTAAACATGATAGTTGTCATGTTAACGTTAAATTTTGCAAAAAAGCTAAAAATAATGCTATGTTGTAGCAGACATAAAAGCTATTTAGTCATTGGTTCATTTTGGCATAAAAGAATAAATTCTTTTGAAAATATAAGAACGGTAACTATAATTATTTGTTGAAGATTTTATTAGTGAATCTCATACTTTTTTTTTAGTAAGAAGCTCAAATCTTTGATCAAAAAAGAATAAACACAACTTATTATAAGTAATCTTATAAAACTTGAAATTTGATATTAATACGTTAATTTGACATTGTATTGATTTTTTTTTTTTTTTGAGGGGTAAAGGACATTGTATTAAACACAGTTCAAAAGCAATGTGGGTTTATACATATCTAATAAGAATTGGACTTTTTTATTTATGAAGCCGTGCGGGTTTGGCTGAGATTGGAGAAATAGTAGTCTACCTCGAAGCGGGCACGAGGAAGCTGCTCATGCAAAATCGTTGTTGGCCTTTCGAGCAAACACGTATGAGCTTGACACGTGTCTAGCTTATAATCTAAATATTTGGTTAAACAACTTTGTATTTTATATTATAGATTATACATATGACCAAGAGTATGATTTTAGTCAAGGCAGTTTAATCAGGAATTTATTTGAGTGAAAGCAATTAGGCAAAGCAAACATATTCAATCAATTATGACGAATTTCTGCCTATTATAATATTTATATTTATTTTTATATATACACGTATATCTTAAAAGGGTTCGTATGATTTTTGTGTCTGAATTTAAAATGAGTATAAACATAAATATACACGTACAACTTAAAAGGGTTAATCTGATTTTTGTGTCTAAATTTAAAATGAATCCCATCTTGAAATTTTTTTTTTTTTCATTTTACTAACTTGGTTAAATTCTTTACTTTTTTTTAATCATTGGAAGAATGTAAACTGCTAAAGACTGCAAATAAATAGCTAGTAAGCGCTTTCTTTGGTAAAGAACTAATTAAGCTAATTATTTCTCCAGTGAGGATCATCAGCTTTATTTTTTTTCATGCTGAGATGACGACTCATCAACTTGTAATTACAAGGTCACGAATAGTGGTTTTGAAAGGTAGTAATCATGAGTTAAAACCAAAATTGTATTAAAATTTAAATTCTATGAAAAAAACTCTAATAAAATTAGTTCAAACTATAATTGTGTGGTTTAAAATAGGTTTGTAAACGGCTTATAATAGGTTGGGCCTCCCCATTTTTGAGCTGAGAATGCTTAACCAATATTTTCTATTCCAAGGCTTCTTAAAATCACATTTTGTGATGAATCTAGCGAGTAGTGATGCAATCACATTGGATCTCATGGCCCATTTATGCACCACCATGAATAAATAAAAGAAAACTACATGGAATGCCTTTTATAGACACACCTTATTAAAAATGTCATCATTTTTTTAACTTTTCAAAACCGCCTCTTTTCTAATTTTTTAAAATAATAATTATACATTTATTATTTTACCCATTATAATTCAATCTCAAAAATTAGAAACCCTAATTTTCTCTCTATTCCCTCATGAGGGAGTGAGAAGGGCGGGTAACTTAGACTTTTAATAAATCACCAATTTTTAATAAATGATAATTTTAATAAGTAGTTTGTTTGAGGACATTTTTAATAAGTTGAGGCATTGGAGGAACAATTTATAAATTGCATAATGAATAACAATACTCCAAGAACTTAATCGGATTATGTGTTCATTTTTTGATTTCCTAAATAGTATTTAAGCAACTATATCAAATCCTTTTTTTTTATAAAGTTTAGATAATAATTTTCCACTAACTTTTGCACGTTTTAATATTTGATTAGAATAAAATAAAAATAAAGTGACAAATTGTAATTTGTTAAACATCATTCCAGACATCAAATTGGATACAAGATCTCAGTCTATGCTAAAGTTTCAATAATAATTTTTCACTAACTTTTGCCTGCATATCTACGATTGCTCCTCCATCTTCTCTAATGACGGCAACATCGTGACAAGTCCAATAATGACGATGATAGACAACCATGGCTGACAAAGATGAATAGTGAACATATAGCGACCATGTGATCAAGATCCATGACGTGACATGATGATTCTATTATTGGAAATTAACGATCTTGTCGACCTCTCTTTTGTGTCTCAGACAATTGAGATCGGCAACAAATGAATGTTAAACATAAGTATCTTAAGGAGTAAAATGTTGTAATATGTTTTAAGAGATATTTTATTAATAAAGAATTTATTATTCGTATATCAAATGTTGTCTTCTTTATGTTTATTTATATTGAATGTATGATAAGCAAACAAAAGTCTCACACTATTGGTCTAAACATTTAAGAATCGTGCATATGATGAACAGATTATACGAAATACATAAATCTTAAAGATGATGGCCTAAATAAAAAGATCTGCAATTAAGGGAATAAAGTTGGGTACTTTATTTATGCTAAGATTGTTATGTTGTCTACATCCCTAACGGGAGATGGCTTGTCTTGGTTATCAAAGTGGGATTTCGTGAGTAAAAAAATTGATGCATTGTCATAGGTGATGATATATTAGATTGGGACAAAAAATTGAATTGATTTGGTTAATAATTCTATTTGTTCAAATCAATTTACTTTAGACAATCATATGTGTTGTGTCTTAATCCTGAAATGACTAACAAGCCCGTTATCTTAACTTATATCTCTTGATGTACCAAGGGTGACATCCTAACTTAATGATGGTAAGCATACTGGTACGTTGGAGGCATGACTCTAGATTGAAATAGACTTGTTATTTATAAATATGGAATCCATATCTCTTTTTGTAGAGCACTCAACCATTTGGACACATAGGTGTAACCGAATGGTATACTATCTATGAATTGTAAGTATGGTAAAATAGAATTTATCCTTAAGTCGATCATAAATATCCTATGGGGATATGACACATTGTGATATGTCATGAACGGTTAGCTTGTTGGAGCTTTGTAAGTTTATATAGTTCGGAAGTACAGCTCCAAGCTTTCAGTGGAGTAGCATTAAAGTTGATAATTATAAAATATGTATCTGGGATGTTGTATTTTATAATTATAGAAGCTTGAATTATTATGTTTACGGGTCCCCATTGCTAGCTCATAATAAATCATATAATGACACGGTATATTTTTCCTACATATTGGTGACTTGTGTTAAATTATTAGATTATTCAAAATTCAATTTGATTGGATTTAATAATTTATGTCAGTTTATCGGTTGAATTAATTGTGTGAAATTAATTCAAGATAAACATATTGAATTATTTGGATAATTTTTTATTTATATGGGTTTATCTGTATATGACTATTTTAATCAGATAACTTTTTTATTACATTATTTAAATTAAATTTTAGGCTTTATAAAGAATACATAGGTCAAATAAGATAGGATTCATTCAATTGGTTGAGATTGGATCTATCAGATTAGCTTAAGGAGTTCAAATTCGATTCGAACTCCAGTATTGCAAACACGTGGTCGACTGTAATACACTAGGAGCGGTCGACCGTGGCAGTTAAAGTCAAATTTTTCTTCACTTGTTTTTACTCTATAACTAATCTAAACTCGAATTTTGAAACCTAATCTGATAATGATTAACCCCAAGTCGGACTACTATAAATAGGGGTGAGTTTTCTTTCTTATTCAAATTGCTTGAGAAACAAAGAGTGAGTACTCTAGTATGAAAAGCTTTGAAACTCCCCAAGAGCTATTGTTCAATATCAAGGAACTTAGGTCTTGGTTTTCTCTTGTAGTTGGAAGGAAAGTCACCGAAAGAAAAGCTGTATGACGTATGACTAACAAAAAAGAGCAATTTGTTAAGGCTCTTCTAGAAGGTTCTTCTCTACGTGGATTCGAGCCTACTTTAGTATACAAAAGAGATTAGTAAGATCTGTTATTAAATTATGTATTTAGTATGTCAAACTTGTATTTTGAAAAATACTCGGATTTAAAAATTTTAAAATTGCACCGCGCATTGTTTTCTAACAACTAGTAGCAGAGCCTGTTTTTTACGTTAATTTTATGGGTTTATGATCATGCTATGTACATGGATTATGTTATCTTATTCTCTCCTATTCTTGAATTTAATTTTTTAAAGAGTTACCGCTCTAGAGTTTCTATATAATTAAATGTTATCATGAGATTATATAGTGAATATTTATTAATTAATTATGGTTGACTACATTTTAATTTAATTATTTATTGACTAATTAATTTGTGTTGTTTATGGTTTCTTAGAGGTTAGAAAATGTATCTAAGTTTTTCAAGTAATTAGATGGCAGTCTATTTTCACCGTCTAGGATTTATTATTTTAATTTAAATTTACAAAATTTTGTAATTAAATAATCATTTGAAGTGAAGACGAATCTAAAAGATGAAAATGATAGGAGTTCTATTGTTTTTCTGTGTTTATAAATTTTAATGTTTTTGAATTGTTGAAAATAAAATCAAAAAACTGCTTAAAAATTATTTTCTTTAGAAAAACATTGGTTCAGCTTGGTTGACTTGACAGGCCGAACCCTTGGGTCAGTAAGCTGATGGTCACAAACCAGCAAGACAAACTTCTAGTTTGGCAGGCCAGCAGCAGGGCAGAATGTTTTTTGAAAAATGTATTTTTTTTGGTGCAATTTTTGATTTTTTTTTTAGATAATTCTAAGAAATATGAAATTTTATAATGACTAAAAAAATAAACCTTCTGATCTATGAGGGGTTGAAAAATTGAAGATGGATGCCATATGAAAAAGCATACAACGTGAAGATACAAGATGAAGAATCGATAATATGTTTCGATTGATCTTTTGTAATCTTTATTTTTTCTCTATGATGGAATCATGATATTACGGCTCTTTATGTATTATTTGGTTTATAGCTTGCATGTTGTTTTGCTTGTTTGCATTATAATATGATTTGTTATTTGTGTTGATAACATGTCATGTAAAATAAGGAGTGTCATTTATTAAAAATTGTTCATGCATGTTAACATAAAACCTTTACTTTCAAAATATTGAATAGGTGAAGATTTTCAAAGAGAGGACCTATGGCCTCCCTTGTTAGTCCATAAGTAGCACATGGTGATTTTGACCTCCTAGAAAGGGATTTCATCATGTATTGGGTTGAATCTCTAAAGAGATAATTTATTTTAACATGATTTATCATTGTACACTCCTAGTTGGTGATTATAAATCATAGATAAAATAGTTGAAACAATGGTTATATACTCAAGATTAATTTTGTTATTAACATCTCCTAGGAGCAATGTTAATGAAATTAATGACCAAAGAAAACGACTATTAATATGTGCTAGATCATACTGGTCTTAGATGGCATATGTTAATCGAAGGGGATCCGTATTCCTAATTGAATTTGGCAAGTTTCCCCTAGGCAACTTATTGGATTTTGAGTTGGAAATTATCATTGTAAGGTTGTGATAATTTCAAGGTTTTGACACATAAACACATTATATGTTTTACTTGATTATGTTATTTTACTAAACTGTTGTGGAATGTTTGCCTATATTTGGTATATGAATCTTTGTTGTAGATTAAAATGTCTAAAAATGCTTTATCATTGATGCTTGATAAGAACATGTTAACTGGTGAGAATTACAATGATTGGGAAAGGAACTTGAATATCATCCTTTCTTCTGAGAAACTAAAATTTGTGCTAACAACACTGTGTTCTCCCGTCTCTACCAGGGATTCCACTAATGAGTAAATCCAAGCATATGATCGTTGGAAAGATGCTAATTATCAGGCCTGCTGTTGTGTTATGGCTAGCATGAATAACATGTTGTAAGCTCAACGTGAAGATTATGAGACTGCTAAACAGATCTTGGATAATCTTGAAGATATATTTAGAGGCCAAGCCATAACGAAACGGCAAGGAGTTCTTCAGAAAATCTTAAATTGCAAACAAAGATCAGCGACTCCTGTGAAGAAACATATGATGTTGATCATGGGTTACTTTGTTGAGGCTCAAACCCATGGAGCTGATATTGATGCTAAGTCACAGATGACTATAGTCTTTAAAGCTCTATCTAAGGAATTCATCCCGTTTAGAGCTTCATTTAATTTGAGCAATAGACAGGATATGACCTTGACTAAGTTGATAAAGTAGTTACAGGAAATCAAAAATCTTATCAGGGAAACTTCTTTGGTGGTGAGGGTAACTTGGCAACTACATCTGGTTCCAATTCTAACCCAAGGAATGGAAAGAAGCAAAGGGCTAAGAACAGGAAGTCTTCTGTCCCAACAAAAAGCAAGGACAAAAAGAAGAAAAAGAAGGACCTAAAAAAGCTCAAGTGCTTTTTCTATGGAAGAGTTAGGCACATCAAGAAAAATTGCAAGGACTTCCTTTCTTGAGACGGTAAGTGTAAAGTTATGGTTATTGAAACTTGCTTAGTTGAGGAATCCAATGACACTTAAGTCATAGATTCTAGAGCAACTAATCATATTTGTGTTTCTCTATAGGGGTCAAGGAAACGAGAAGTACAGATACAATAATGGGCCGAGGCCCATGGCTGGCCCTGGCCCAGGCCCGTCCTGCTACAGTGATTGGCCGAGCTGGCACAGCCTGACACTGTTCACGGCCCGGCTCGGCTCATAAATATTGGTGGGCTGGGTTTGGCCAATATATGTTGCCCATGAGCCGGCCCGGCATAGCCCATGGAAAATCATGGGCCTGGCCAAGCTGGCTAGTCTAGTCCCATAATGGGCCGGCCCACAATGAACAATATTTTTTATATTTTTTTATTTTTTTTGTTTTTAGTAATTTTGTAAACATCTTATGTATAATTATCCCGATTATACTCTTTTTTCCTTACCAAGGTTTTGTTCCATTGGGTTTTTCTTGGAAAAGTTTTTAATGAGGCAATCATAAATAAATTTTCCCTTTTTATATTTTCCTTGACTATTCAAACTTTTATATTTGTTAACTTGTTTAAAAATTCAAAAATAAAAATAAAAATAAAAAAATTAAAAATTATATGTTTAGATGGGGTAGCCCATTTAAACCCATGATGGGTCAAGATGGGTCGGCCCATTTAAGGCCCACGGTACTGCCTGGCACAGCCCATGTAAAATTGGCCTGTGGGCCGGGCCGAGCCAAGGTAATTTTAATATGGGCCGGCCTGGCCCGGCCCGGCCCACAAAATTGGTGGGCTAAGCCGGCCAGGCTTGCGACCTACTTGGGCCTAAGGAGAATAAGCCAGTCGGCCCGTTCTTGTATCACTAACGAGAAGTCTACTACATGAGGACTGCACATTAAAAATTAGTGATGGATCTTTGGTATTAGCTGAAGTAGTAGGGACGTTAGCTTGTTTATTTAAAGACTCTTTTTCAGTATTTTTTAATAATAAAGTGGTGATTCGTAAAATCAAATCTTTTATCTGTGATGGATGGATGCAAAAGAATCTCTATTTTATTAAACCTAAGATGGACTTACTGCTTAACACTGAGCTTAATAATAACTCTTAAAAACTTAAAACTTTTCACTCTAATAAAACTTATCTTTAGCATTTGTGATTAGGTCATACTAGTCTGAATACGATTCAAAGGTTGGTAAGCGATGGACCTTTAAGTCACTTAGAGGTGGAATCTATGCCACAATGTGAATCTTGTTTGGAGGACAAAATGACCAAAAGACTATTTGGGTCTAAAGGCAATAGGGCTGAAGGGTTTCTAGAACTTGTGCATAGTGATGTTTGTGGTCCTATAAACATTAGGGCATGTGGAATGTATGAGTACTTTGTCATTTTTATTAATGATTACTCAAGATATAGGTATGTCTACCTAATGCATCATAAAAGCAAAACTTTTGACAATTTTAGGGAGTTTCAGGCTAAAGCAGAGAAGCAATTAGGTAAACCTATAAAAGCACTTCAATCTGATCGAGGTAGAGAATATGTCTCAGATGAATTCTTAGGATACTTAATAAAGAATGGGATTTTATCCCATTTGACTGCGTCGGACACTCTACAACAGAATGGCATAGTTGAGAGTAGGAATAGAACTTTGTTGGACATGGTCAAGTCCATGATGAGTTATTCGATATTACCTTTATCCTTTTGGGGATATGCACTACAAATCGTATGTTATCTTTTGAACAATGTGCCTTCAAAATCAGTTCCTAAAGCTCTCATGAGTTGTGAATGGGTAGGAAGACATCTTTAAACTATATTTGCATATGGGGATGTCCAGCTAATGTCATGTATAAGGAAGTGAACAAGTTTGAAGTATGTTCAAAAGTTTATGTGTTTGTAGGATACCTAAAAGGGATCAAAGGAGCTTATTTCTATAACCTGACAGAAAATAAAGTCATGATTTCAACGAATGCAACATTCCTTGAGAAAAGTTATATGAACGACTTTAAACCTCGAAGTCAAGTGTACTCGAGGAATTGACGAGTGATTCGATTACTCCAGGGGTTCCAGTTAGAATCAATCTAATCAATGTAGAAAAACCGACCAAACAACAACCTATGGAGCTTCGATGTAGTGGGAAGATCGGACATCAACCCAAGAGGTATATGTTCAATGGTGAGCCTACTTGGCTGAACTGGTTGAACATGACAGAGATCCTTACACTTGCACAAAAGCTATAGAGGATATTGATTCAAAGCTTTGGATATACACTATGAATATTGAGATGAAGTCTATGGAGACCATTCAAGTTTGGGAACTTATAGATCTTCTCAAAGGGGTAAAACCCATAGGGTGTAAATGGATCTATAAGAGAAAAAGAGGAGCAAATAGGAAAGGCGAAACCTATAAGGCTAGACTAGTAGCTAAGGGATACACACAAAAGGAAGGAATTGATTATGAGGAAACATTTTCACTTGTAGCCATACTTAAGTCTATCCGCATTCTTTTCTCTATAACTACGCTATCGACTATGAGATTTGGCAAATGGATGTCAAGACGGCTTTTCTGAATGGCTATCTTGATGAGTCCATATTTATGGTACAGCCAAACGGGTTCAAGGCTATGGTCAAGAGGGTAAGGTTTATAAGCTGCTAAAGTCAATTTATAGACTTAAACAGGCTTCTCATTCTTGGAACATAAGATTTGATTAGGTGAGCAAGACTTATAGGTTCGAACAAAACGTGGACAAACTACGTGCTTACAAATAGATTAAGGATAGGAATGAGATTTTTCTACTACTCTATGGATGATATTCTGCTAATTGGCAATGACTTTGGGACATTATTATTTTTCAAATCATGGTTGACCAGCAATTTGACATGAAAGACTTGGGTGAAGCTAATTATGTTCTCGGTATCTAGATTTTCGAGATAGGAGGAACAAAATGATAGCTTTATTCCAAGCTGCATATATAGATAAATTTCTCGAGAAGTATGCAATGTAGAATTCCAAGAAAGGTAGGCAACCTTTTAGGTCTAGAATTACTCTTTCTGAGAAAAACACTCACCAAAGTCTAATGAAGAAAGATAGTACATGAAGAAAGTGCCTTATGCTTTGGCAGTAGGTTGTCTCATGTATGCTATGCTTTGCACATGACTAGACATTTGTTATGCAGTCAAGATAGTAAGTTGATTTCAGTTGAATCTAGGACCAAACCACTAGGTTACAGTTAAGCATATTTTTAAGTATCTGAGAAGGATTAGAGGTTATATGCTAGTGTATTCAGGTTAGGATATAACACCTCTAGAATACACTAATTACGATTTCCAATCTTATTTGGATTCAAGAAGATCGACTTCTGGTTTTGTTTTTACTCTGGGCAACGATGTCATTGTTTGGAGAAGTGTCAAGCAAGATTGCACTTCAGATTCAACGATGGAGGCCAAGTATGTGGCAACTAGTGATGCTTCGAAAGAAATAGTGTGGCTTCGTAAGTTCCTTGGGATGTTAAGATAGTTCCTGGTATGGATAAGACAGTTTTGCTATATTATGATAAGACTGTAGCAATAGCTAATGCTAAGGGACCAAGATTTTATAAAAAGAGTAAGCATGTTCATCAAAAGTATCATGTAATAAAGGACTTTGTTGAGGCTGGGCATGTTGTAGTGTGCAAAATTGCATCTAAGGAGAAGTTAACTGGTCCTTTTACAAGGACACTAACTACAAGAGTTTTCGAGAAACATATAGAGGCTATGAGGATGTAAGATATGTCGTATTTACTCACTTAGTGCAAGTGGGAGATTATTAAACATAGGTACCCTAAGGAGTAAAACGTTGTAATATATTTATGGAGACATTTTATTACTAAAGAATTTATTATTCATATACCAAATGTTATCCTCTTTATGTTCATTTCTGTTGAATATATGATAAGCAAACAAAAATCTGAGACTATTGGTCTAAACATTTAAGAATTGTGCATATAATGAACTGATTATGCAAAAGACATGAATCTTAAAGGTGATAGTCTAAGTGAAAAGATCCACAATCGAGGAAATAAAATTAGGCGCTATATTCATGCTAAAATTGTTATGTTGTCTATATTTCTAATGGGAGATGGTTTGTCTTGATCATCGGAGTGGGACTCCATACATTGATGCATTGTCATAGGTGACGATATATTAGATTGGGACAAAAAGTTAAATTGATTTGGTTAATAATTCTGTTTGTTCAAATTAATTCACTTTAGACAATCATATGTGTTATGTCTTAATCCTGAAATGACTGATGGGCCTGTTATCTTGACTTATGTCTTTTAATGTACCAAAGGATGTTGTCTTGACTTAATGATGTACACATATTGGTATGTTAGAGGTATGACTTCAGATTGACACAGACTTGTTATTTAAAAATATAGAATTCATAGCTCTTTTTGTAGAGTTAATGATATTTTCTTATATGTATTTTCTTGTAATTGGAAGATTGGAGAGCTCAACCATTTAGACACATAAGTGTAACCGAATGATATACTATCTATGGATAATAAGTATTCCAATGGTATAACGTAAGATAAAAATAATCGAAAAGGTAAAATGAAATTTATCCTTAAGCCGATTATGAATATCCTATGGGGATGTGACACATTCTGATATGTCATGGATAGTTAGCTTGTTGGAGCTTTGTAATTTAATATAGTTTGAAAGTGTAGCTCTAAGCTTTTAGTAGAATAGCGTTAAAATTAATAATTATAAAATATATATCTGGGATATTGTATTTTAAAATTCAAGGAGCTTGTACTATATATGTCCACCGGGTCTCCTTTGTTAGCTCATAATAAATCCTACAATGATACGGTGTGTTGTTCCTACACATTAGTGACTTATGTTAAATTATTAGATTGACCAAAATTCGAGTTGATTGGATTTAATAATTCATATCAGTTTATTAGTTGAATTAATTTTGTAAAATTAATTCAAGATAAACATGTTGAATTATTTTGATAATTTTTTATTTGTATGGGTTTATCTGTATATGATTATTTTAATCAGATAACTTTTCTATTGGATTATTGAATTAATATTAAGGCTCTATAAAGAATACCCAGGTCAAATAAGATAGGTTTTATCCAATTGGTTTAGATTGGATCTATCAGATCAGCTTGAGGAGTTCGAACTAATTTTGAACTCTAGGATCGCGACCATGCGGTCGACCACGATACACTAAGTGCAGTCGATCGCAGCAGTTAGAGTCAGATTCTATGTCATGCATTTTTATTTTGAATCTGATCCAAACTTGAATTTTGAGACCTAATCTGATAATGATTAACCCCAAGTCTGACTACTATAAATAGGGGTGATTTTTCTTTGTTATTCAGATACTTGAGAAGCAAAGAATGAGTACTCTAGTGTGAGAGATGCTAAAACTCCGAAAGAGCTATTATTCAACATCAAGGACCTTAGCTATTGGTTTTCTCTTGTGGTTTGAAAGACAGTCACTAGAAGAAAAGCTGTATGACGTGAGACGACCCACACTTTGATCGAAGATAGAGAATGACAAAGAAGCCCAATTGGTTAAGGCTCTTCTGGAAGGTTCTTCTCTGCACAGATTCGAGCCCACTTAAGTATACAAAAAAGGTCAGTAAAATATGCTATTAATTTGTGTATTTGGTATTGTGTTTTAGAAAATACTTTGATTTAAAAATTTTAAAATTCTATTGCGTACTGTTTTCCAACAATGAAGAGAGATCTTGATGTAATGTCCTGCTCTTTAGATCTAAATTCTTCGTTTGCCTGATATGAGGCCGGCATAGGAGATGAGGATCTCAAGCACCAATATATAGACACGAAGACGATAACTGATGGTTGTTGTCATGCATCAAAGATAGAGACGGGTTTCATGGATTTTGAGGGGAAAAAATTATTGAAATTGCTATTTTTTTCCATGTTTGGTGCATTTATGGCATAAAATTTTTTTTTTTTTTTTTTTGCAACATGGTTCTTAAACCTTTTTCATGACAACTGAGTCCTTAAACTTTGGAAAATGCAGCACCAAATATAATGCTTGAGAAAATTTATTAGTTAAAATCTAGAATTAATTTGGATTTAATTAATAAATTTTCTTTGATAAATTGTATTTTGTAAAATTATGATAAAATATAAATTATTTATGGATAACATTAATGTGTATTACGTTCTTAGATGTTGTGCAAATTGGAGTATTTTGAATATATAAATTTTATGAGTTTAAATACTAAAAAATTTATGAAATACTCGTAAGAAAAATATAGTATTTTTTGCTAGTCTAGATTGTTTAAACCACGTATCCACTCGATTTTATACTAATAGTACAAAAAAAATACAACATAGTGTAAAATTACACCGTATAAAAAATTAGTCAGACTTACCTTTTTGGACACTCAAAAGGATGAAATTCAACCACCTAATCCCTTTGCCATCCAAATAAGCCACATTTTTTGCCACAAAAGTCTTAAAGTGATGACTAATATGTGAGTCATCAAAGTATGCATTGATTACACTTAGACATAACACTTTCCATGCAAGTTTGGAACCAAAAATCACTCCACTCCTCCCCCTTGGTTTGGCAGCTCTTAGAGTTCTACTTCCTAAATCATTTTGTTTAAAAATAACCTAAAAATTCATCTCTTAATCAAGAGTTGGATCAAGATCAAGTGCTAGGTTAGAGGAAAGGGAATTTTTGGAAGGTAAAATCTAGACTTTTCCTTTTATGTTTTAAAGTTTTCTTGGGATTATTAAAAGAGTTTTGATGGAAAATTTTTCATGATCTATGTTAAGGATTATAGTCAAGATCAACCTCTTGTGGGAGGTCAGAAAGATCACCAAAGTACCATTGGGTAATTCCTACACTTTATACTTGAAAATATGATTCTTTCTTGGAAGTTTGTTATGTAATAATTAAAGTGGAGGCTATGGCATGTTTAAGGGACACTATGGCATGATTATGTTATTTGTTGTATGTATGATGATGATGCTTGATGGTTAGAAACTAGGGTTTATATGCATCAAATTAAGTTTGGAAATAAATTATGCAAACTTGCAAAGTTTGGATGATTTTCCCAAAAAAAAAAAATGATGATGAAATTTTAACATAGAGGCAAATAACCCACTATATAGGATCTGGAACCTGTTTAAAACAGTGAGATTTACAACTTTTGTGAACAAGTTTTGTGAAATTTTGAAAGGACTAAATTGTAAAGATTTGTAAAAGTTTGACAGAATTGAAAAAATAGTAAAATACTTTACCTTTCATTGGAATTTCAAAAAAGTTAAGACGTAAAAGTTGTAGAACTTATCAAAACTATTAAGAACCGCATACAACAAGTCGGAATTCCATACGATTTATGGGGTATGAATTTTGTAAATTTTTATCACAAAATTTTAAAGTTAATGTAAAAGAAAAACATTTTTATATAAAAGGGATTTGACTTAGAAACTTTAGAGAATTTTAATCCTTGCAAAAAATAAGCCCAATGGTATAAAATGATCGTTTTTGGTTCCGAGGGCAAAATTGTCAAAATTTTCATAAGTTGAGTTGAAATCATAAAGTTTTCTTGAAATGAGTTTTTACCATAAAAAGAGAATTGACTCCTCGTTTTTCTTGCCCCATTGTCAATAACATTTTTCAATGATGTAATAACAATGGGTGCGAAAAGTTTATTAAGGCCCATCGAGGGCAAAAAGTCATTTTTTGCAAAACAGAATGGGCTCAAAAACACCCAAATTGGGAAAAAGATCCCTAAACAGAAATAATTTTGTATTCCATTAGTAACAATAAGGTATTGTGATGAAAAAGAAATGGGTTTTGTAATGCTTGGGCTTTTAAAAAACCAAGTAATTACCCGATTCAGTTGATTAACGCTTATGTCTTGTTATCGATATATAGCTTGATAGATGGTTAACACTATACTACTTCCAAGTAAGTTCAAACCCCACGCACAGTATGGAATAAAAGGTTTTTTTAAATGTTATTTAAATCACTTAGTAAAATGCATTTGGTATGAATTTATTTATAGTTAACAAAGTATCATAAATGGTATGTCATTATAAATTAAAGGAATGGTAAAATGATTCACCAGATAAGTAAAGAAAGTGTCATACCAGCTCTCGACTTAAAAGGGGTCCTAAGTTATATTACGATCTCGATGTTACAATGATCTATGTGTGCATTTGGTACGAACACTTGAGCCTTAGTTAAGTTAAGGATAAGGACAGAATAATTAATGTTCATAAGTAAGCATAAGTGGATGATGCAAACTAGTAGAAATTATTTTGTAGGTTAAGTTTGGACTTACTAAGCATTAGCTTATATAATTTTTTCATGATGTAAGGAATCCAACCAAGAGGTCAGAATAGAAACACTATTGAGCTGGCAATGATGGATGAGCAGATATGTAATCAAGGGTGTAGATACTGCTACGGAAATGTTTTCGCTATATATTAAGTATTTTGGGGATAGTAATTCGAAAGAAAATACTAAGTATGCTATGAGTTGTAATATAAGATAACTAAGTAATCTAAACTCTTTTGGTAATAATGATACATTTATAGTATATGTAAATTAAAAAGTTTTATGTTAGCCAAAAAAAGAAGTAAAAAAAATGTTTCCTAATTTTTATAGCTAAGTAAGCAAGAAAGGTATTAAGAAATGACTCGAATAGTCAGGTCGTGACAGTGAAGTCCCTAATCATAAACATTTGTCAAAATTAAGATGGAAAACAATCAAGTGAGACGTACATGACTTCTTGAGAAGGGAAGAGGTGGAATTTGAGTGCTATAATTATTAAAATATACACATAAGCCAACTAAATTGTTAAAAATTTAAATAATGATGATATAATTTCTTTTGCTTTCCTGTTTTTGTTAGACATGTATGCCCTAAGGAGTAAAAATGTAATGAGTTTTTGAAGACATTTTTATCAATAAAGAATTCATTTATTATTCATATACCAAATCTTGTCCTCTTTACGTTCATATTTGTTGAATGTATGATAAGCAAACAATAGTCTGAGACTGACGGTCTAAACCTTTAAGAATTGGGCATATGATGGACAGATTATGCAGAAGACACGATTCTTAAGGTGACGGTCTAAATCATAAGATCCGCAATCGAGGGAATAAAGTTGGGCTCTTTATTCATGTAAAGATTGTTATGTTGTCTACATCCCTATTGGGAGATGGTTTGTCTTGACCATCGGAGGTGGACTCCGTGAATAGAAACATTGGCACGTTGTCATAGGTGACGATGTGTTGGATCGAGACATAAAGTGAATTGATTTGGATTAATAATTCTGTCTTGGCAAATCGATTCACTTTAGACAATCATTTGTATTGCATCTTAATCCTGAGA
>CAMOHE010000267.1:0-12183 GCA_946598075.1 Artocarpus hirsutus
TATATATATATATATATATATATATATATATATATATATTCCCTTAAAAAAGTAATTTGGGTCCCACGAAAAAATAAAGGAAGAGAAGAGAAAAGAGGGTAAAAAAAATACTTCAATATTAATTACCAAACTTTTCTCACTGGCTGAACCAAGGATCAGGCAATAAGATTATTTTAGCTTGAAATGATTACCACCAAAACTTTCGGTGCAAGAGAGAATAAAAGGCTAACCAATTCAGTCTAGCTTAGCCAGAACGATCATCCGCTCTAAGCAATCCTCCAATCCAAAGGAACACATTCCAATTTGTCTTCCAACAAATAAAAAAAAAGAAAAAAAAAACTGCAACCAAGATAGATTTTGTTTGACAACACAGTTAGAATAATTTTATCAAAGCATGTAAAAGCTTTACATTTTAATAATTCAAACGATATTTTTTAAATGATATTATCAAACACCCTAGTAGAAATTAAAAACAAAAACAAAAAAAAAAAAAAAAAGAGGAAAATCTATAATGGGGTGTGCTCCTAGGCACTACTGATAATTTCTATTTTTAGGCCGTGTTGATCAGATCCAATGGCAATAACATGATCAGTTTCATAAATTTTAAATGCTCAATATAACCCCTTGCATTATAAGCTTTAAGGAAAAACAAATTGCCTTTTTCTTCTTGTCCGATGAATCATTCTCTATGCCAATAACAATCTCTTCCAAACTTCAACTTTCTCCTCTTCTTTTCCTTTTTCTATCAAAGCAAAAATCTTTCTCCCACGTGCGATAGGAAGATTTCAAATTAAAAAAAAAAGATAAAAATGTTCTTAAGTCAAATTTTAAAATACATCCATTTTTAACAGAGGTTCCAGATATGCCTGAGGCATTGTCTTTTTTGCGAAATAGGAACTGTGACGGAGATTGTTGATGTCGTCTTCTTCATGAACAAAGAGAGATTGCGAGCAAAGGGAGATATTCGAGGTCCTTTCGTGGTTTTTTGCCGTTGTAATCTTGTAGGTCCTAGAGAGGAGCTGTTGACCATTTGTATTTGTCGCAACTTCGATTTGAGGGAAAAGAAATTGTTGTGCTCCAGTGGGATGAGAAATAACTCTTTTTAGCAATCCTGTTTTTCCCCGCAGGGCTACAACCCCATCATTTGACAATAGGTGAGATGGGTGGGGTTAGAGATGAACAAAAACTCGATAATCTAATGATTCTCATTCACCTAACTTAACCTAGGACAAACCGACTTTGATGAACCCAATAAGTAGTCTAAGTGGATCCAACTCATCCCGTAAATTCATTGTGTGAGTTTTAGTTGGAATTTTTGTAAGCCATCTTAACTCAAACATGCCTAATCTATTTATATAAAAAGATAAATTATTTATATTGTTGAAGTTAGAGATTGGCAATTAGCAATTATAAACCACGTTAGTTGATGTTTCTGTTTACAAGTATGATTAAAACTAATTTTTTTGTTCAAAATACTATAGCATGTAAAAGATTTACACTGTAATAACTTTTTGTTATTACTATAACATGCGAAAACTTTACACTATTTAGTAACTAAAAAGTTAGTTGTAATCATGTTTGTTAATATAATATTTTTGTTGTATTAATTTTAGATACAGTTTATTTGTTAGTTTATAACTTAACGTATTTTAATCTATGTTGCACATCCTTTATTTTTATGATGACTTATTAAGGCAATGTTAGAACTTTATAAAACCAATATGTTATAAAGTTTTTTTATTCATTTTAAGTTAATTGTTAGTTTTAATTTTTTTCTCATTTTTAAAACACTCAATCCAGCTAACCCCTTTAAATTTTAATTAAATGGATTAATTTTTATATTTGAATCAATTGAATAGATTAAATTAAAATCAACTCATTTAACTTTGATTAAGTAAATTGGAAATTTCAAGAAGCGGTTCAACCCACCTAATATTCACGCATGCTAAGACTATAACCGGATGGGTTATATATTTTTCGCTCGGTCCCCATCAATTACTAGTCGGACCCGCAGTTACTAAAACAACCTTCCTGATTGAATAAAATAACCAAACTAACCTTTCAAAGTGTAATGTTTAAATGCTGCAATTGGAAACGGAACGGATTCAGCGGAACAATTATATCTTCTGTTTGAATCTGAACCGTTTAAACATCCACATAATGCCTGCCCAACCCTTAGTTCATACACTACGAGTGCTTGAAACGCACCCTTGCCAACAGCTTCCCAAAAAAAACCGATAAAATTCAAAAACCTAGAACCGAAAAAAAAAAAAAAAAAAGGAAAAAAGAAAAGAAATGAACAAAGCACCAAGGTCAAGTACACGGTCGACCCCATCAAAGTGAACCAAAAGCCTAATGACACCAAAAATGGAAAAACGACATCACAACCATACCAAGACATTAAAAAAAAACAAGGAATTTGTGCGGATCAGATCATCTGAACTCCACAACCAGTCCAGTTCTGAACCACGATGAAGAAAGAGAAGAAGAACCATTTTCTCTTGGCTCTTCTTTTACTTTCTTCATTATCACTATCATCATCATTTTCTTCTTTGACAATCGAAGAACCACCGCCACTTCCCATTTTGCCCATCCCTTCTGCTTCCCAGCTCCAATGGCAGATGGGCAAAATGGCCATGTTCCTCCACTTCGGCCCCAACACCTTCACCGACTCCGAGTGGGGCTCTGGCCACGCGGACCCGTCCGAATTCAACCCGGCCAGCCTTGACGCCGCTCAGTGGGTCAAGGTCGCCAGGGACACTGGGTTCTCTCGCGTGATTGTCACCGCCAAGCACCACGACGGCTTCTGCCTCTGGCCCTCCGCCTACACCAACTACTCCGTCCGCTCGAGCGCGTGGCGAAACGGGACCGGCGACGTCGTTGGAGACTTGGCCGCCGCCGCCAGGGACGCCGGTCTCGGGCTGGGGCTATACCTCTCGCCGTGGGACCGCCATGAGGGGACGTACGGAAGGACTTTGGATTACAACGAGTTCTATGTTGGCCAGATGATTGAGCTGCTGACCAGGTGATTTTGATGTTTTACGTGGATTGTTGTTTCTTGTTCTGTTCTGGGACTGGGTTGTTCATTATTTTGTGATTACATGAATTATCAGCAATCTCTATGAAAGTTGTTCAGTTGATCCATTTCTATCCTGAGGCTAATGCTTGTGGATCTTATTCTTATGGTTTTTAATTAGCTTGTTTGTTCTCACTAGTTGTTTAAAATTTATTGAGATTCTAATATCTGATGGACTTGGTTTTATATATATATATATATATATATATCAATCGGTCCAGGTACGGAGAAATCAAGGAGGTGTTTTTGGATGGTGCAAAGGGAGAGGGAGAGAAGGACATGCAATATTTCTTTGATTCCTGGTTCAGAGTCATTCATCAGCTCCAGCCCGGGGCTGTCATCTTCTCGGACGCTGGTCCAGATACCAGGTGGATTGGTGACGAGTCCGGTGTTGCTGGCTTGACATGTTGGTCTCTTTTCAACTGCAGTAATGCAAAAATCGGCGGAACCGATCCTCAGTAAGTACACTTTCCCGCATTGCTCGTTCTATTTGCTTAGGGAATGCAGAATTCATTCATTCAGTGTTATTGGTTTTGGTCGACCAGATACTCGATAAGAGGAGATCCGGTTGGGCACGATTGGGTGCCTGCTGAGTGTGATGTCTCAATCAGGCCTGGTTGGTTTTGGCATGCTTCAGAATCTCCAAAATCTGCCATGACTCTTCTCGACATATACTACAAGTCAGTTGGCAGAAACTGTCTCCTTTTACTAAATGTGCCTCCAAATTCCTCGGGTCTAATATCACCTGAAGACATACAGGTGCTTCAGGAATTCAGTGACCTCAGAAAGTCCATATTCTCTCATAATCTAGCCTCAAATGCTCTTATTGTTGGCAGCAGTACAAGAGCCGCTGGGGACCCCCGTTTCGATCCCTATAATGTCCTTCAAGAAGGTATTTTCACCTACTGGGCTCCTAAGAGGAGTCAGCCTGATTGGGTGTTGCATTTAGACCTTCAAGAACCTGTATCTTTCAATGTTCTACAAGTTCAGGAGCCAATTCATATGGGGCAAAGGATTGCTGAGTTTCACCTCGAGGTTCATGACGATGAAGATGAGAAGTGGAAGAAAGTAGCTAATGGCACCACTGTGGGATATCAGAGGCTGCTGCGGTTTCCGACGGTCAAGTCTCAGTTTTTGAGGTTTGTTATTGATGAGTCCAGGGCTGATCCACTTATTTCGTACCTGGGACTTTATATGGACAAGTTTTCTATTTCGAGGGACGACGTATCCGATACAAGCAGAGGAAGAAACTCCAACAGCAGTCAGTTTATTCATCATGTTGTTGTCAACAATTCTCAAGTAGCCATGATATAGAGTTTATTTATATTTTTTGTTGTAACTGTCCAGATGTTCCAGTAAAGGTTATTGAATAAATTTTCATCCACGATTTCACAAGATTCATTCCACAAGTATTGTGCCAACAAGCTAACGAAAACAAAGCTAAAGGCCTTTATTTCCAAACTATCAACCTCAATTGTACATAAAGAGTCTCTAAACAACATTATAAAATGACGTCCCCCATAAAATTGGATAAAAATAATACATGAAATGCCTGTTATATAACCAAAACTATGGCAAAATCGACGAATCACTAGAACTACCCCTAACTGTTAGTAATTTTGACATCTTGCAAAAGCCTGGCAGCTACTGAGCCGTATCTTCTAGCTTCCCACTTGTTGAGTTTGCATTTGGGGGTGTTGTCGCTGCCTCACCGTCCTCCTCGACCTCTTCACCAACATCTTTAGCCTCTTGTTTTACCTCATTAGATCCCCCACCATTTTCATCCTCGTCCTGATTTGTTTCAACATCATCTGCTGTTTGAGCTATTTCTTTAGAAGTGTTTTCAGCAGTTTCTGCTTGACGTTTTAAATCCATAATGAAAAGTTGGATGCTCGAATGTTGGTAAGTATCATCCATCTGCATGGAATGAAGGGATAAGAAAACGCTTCAAAAAAGTTCAGAAACCTTGTTTCTTTTAATCAATGCTAATAGTAGGCGAGTCATGTAGGATTTGGACTCTCACTTGCAAACCGCGGTGAAGTTATATGACATTGTTTTCGGAGATAATAATTACAAACTTTAGTTGTTGCATGGAAGTAGAGCGCAATGCTTACTTTGGAACTTGGAACAATTTTCAGATCAAAGTTTCTTTTCCACATGTTGAGCATTTGCTCGTGGACTCTTGTAGAACGGATTTCACATCCCACCTTCAAGAAAATTTCAGGAATATAAGATTAAATACTTCTGAAGGAAATTTTCTTCTGAATGAGACCATGATAATAAATTTGAAGAAAAGGTTTCAACAAAAAGAGTTGAATATCATACCATAATTGTAGTTTTTGGTCCTGATAATGCAAATATTGTCTGCAATAGTGGCTCTAAGAGATGTTCTGCATAAACCTTAAATCCAAAGAAGTTAGGACTCTATCATCCAAATTCAGCTGAAATGAAAATACTTACAATTGGACCACGCAAGTCTAAGTAACATGAATTTGATATGTATTTGGAATGTCCTAACAAATAAGGCGATCGAATAAGCAAAAAAAGGATCAAAACAGTATCATGCTCAGTTCTGAGGTCTTAGGTTAAAAGTGTGAACAACAACATGAATTAGATTAAAGGGACAATAAAAAAGTGAAGCTCCCACGGCGACATTCACAAAAATGTCATAGAACGAATTTAATGAACTTACAACATCAGTGCCTATGATGTAGTCAAAAGGGGGACCAACAGCACTTATATCATCCTCATTCCCTCAGCTTAACTCCGCAGCTTTGATGGAACCAAACGAATCAATAAAACAACAAGATTTCAACATCACGTAAAAGTAGTTTAATTCCTCTAATCGGTTTAGCATCCGCAATACAGTGATGCTAAAAAGGATTGATTACAAGCATGCAGAAACAAACACAGCAAAATTCAAGGAGAATTCAAATTATAAACTCAGAGCACGAACCAGGATTCGACTGCATGATCATTGAAGTGTTCCATTCGACATTTCTTCTTAACAGTGGCAAAACCTCTCTTTGGTCCGTCGTGACTACATCACATCCAAGCAATGCCATACCTAAACGACAAAAAAAAAAAAAAAAAAAAAAACCCGAATTAGAATTAGGGCAGCATTATATTACCTAGCAAGGCAAGGTAGAGCAGACCAATTTCAAAGCAGAAAAATAAATTAACAAGATGGAGACTTCAAAAAAAAAAAAAAAAAAAAGCGGGAGACAAGAAAATAAACTCACCGAATCCAGCTACACCACATCCCGCTCCAAGTTCGATAACGCGTTTTCCTTTTAGTTTAGATGGGCTAGACCTTCCCCTTCTGCAATTTTTTTCCTGTAAAAATGTGACAATGATAAAAAAACCTAAAACTTGCAGAAAAAGTAGAGCAAGTAACATGATCTTTGCAAACCAACCAAATTCAACACTTCAAAATCTGTTGCGAGTCAACAGCATTTGAAGCCAAAAATAGAGGGAAACATTGCAAGAATATATAAAGGGCAAAAAGTTAAATCACCAGAAATTTGATAAACACAAGTGATGCATCCCAAACAGTTGTTCCTAAATGCTTGGAGTTGGGGTCCTACACAATGATAACAAATTTTCCATAGTCATGTTATGCCAGAAAAGTAACTCCCAGAAATTCACCATTAAGCAGCAATTTGGTTTGGAAATATAAAAATTATAAACAAATTGTCTTAACTGAATTAAACATACCTGAGAGAACTTCAATTCATGACCCACAACTTCGAAAGTCATTGAGAATGTTGTAGGCAAATTTAGCCTGATACAGAACATCAACACGATTTTTACAGAAAATTATATATTAAAAAACATAATTAGGAAATAAGAAAAAAGAAAGGGATTTGAATAACACCTTTCAGACTCCATTTGGTTAGAGTGAGAATTAATTAATCCAAACTCAAGAAGCCACCCACTTTACTGTCCTCCGGAATGAATCAGTAAGTTGGTAGCTGAGAGTGTTATTGAAGTTAAAAGATTTTATGTAAAGTGAAGGGTTTTGGATTGATTTTACAGGGACAGTTTTTCATGAATCTTCCAATTACGGAGGCTCTGGGCTTTCTTTTCGTTTGCGGGAACGCAAGCATCAGACCGTCCGACCAGGGTGAACCAAAAAGGAAAAAGAAAGAGGCTTTTTAAAAACTACGATGTGTCCAGAGAACGACGGTATTTACGACATCTCAGGTGTCAAGCATGATATTCCCCAAAACGACGTGAAACTATTAAAAAAATACATTTGAAACCGTTGATTTGAAAACTATTTTAAGATTTAACAATTTTTTATATTTTATTTTAACTACTAAAAACTTTAATATTGGTTAGAGTCAATGATTTCAAATAGACTCCTCAAAGAATAATATTCCTGAAACGAAGTCAAACTATATAAACGACAACATATGAAAATAACAACAGTCCAGCAAAGACGACAGTAATTTAACAAGATTCCACCGTAATAAAAATATTACACTTTTTAAGGCTATATATAATGCGTAAAGAAACAAAGTTATAAAAGGAAAAGAGAAAAATATGAGGAAACTTGCGTGTCTTTGAAAACGACAACATAATTTAAAAGACAATTAGAGGGAAGAAAACGACAGCAAAATGACAGTATAAGCTACAAAGACATAAAACTTGATAACTTACAAGCGACAGCAACATACAACGACATTACCCGCTTTACGTTTCGAGCGTGCGACATTTTCCCGAGAAACAAACACCGCCTCAAAAAGGCGCCTCCTTTGTATCTGGAGGCGCCAGGCCCTGGCTGCGCCATAGATTCGACAACAACGCAGCTGATAATAAATTGGGTCTGCTTGGTTCTCCGGTGAGTTTGTAACCAAAAAGAAAAAAAGAAAAAAGAAGCCAACAATTAAATCCGGGCGAGAGAGAAAAAGAAACAATGGAGATCGATAAACCGACGACAATGATTTGCACGCTCTTAGCAATGGACCACACCAATAACTTCTGTTACAGAGTCTGTTCCGTCTGCGAGAGGACTCTTCCAGAAAATCCCACTTCTCTCTGCAATTTTTGCAACTTCAACTCTCGCTCCTCTTCCTCCAAACGCCTCTTTCGCATTCTCGTAAGTGCCCACATTTATTCTCGATTTTCTCGCAAATGGGGGGTTTTTTTTTTCACTTGTTGAAATTTCAACTTTTTGGCAGATGTCTTTAGCATCAGATACGAAGGTGTTTACGGTGATATGCTTCGACAGAGCAGCTAAGGTTCTGTTCGGTTGTTCTGCCGATGAGTTTTTTGATTTTGCCAAGCTTCATCCTTTTTCTGGTAATGCCAGTTTTTCTATTTGCTTTTATTCTTTAGTCTTAAAAGTAATATGATTTTCGAAGTTGTATTCATGTTTTGGGTAATGGGGTGTGATAACACAGCTGCGACTACTAATAAAATTCTGGAGGGAGAGATGATAAAAGTGACTCTATCAAGGCCAAAAAATGGTAATGCTCAACATCTTCGTGTGTCACAAGTTGTTCCTCTGAGGTCTGGATTTCGGCCAGCCATACAGACACTCAAGGAATTCTATGGAGTTAGAACGTAGTAGTTCTTAATCTTGACTGTTTCTTTATAATATAGTTGATGATGAGTGATTTTAGTTTTAGTTCAGGTGTTTTCTATGTTAAAAGGGAAAGATCAGTATTTTTGCTACTAGCCAGGTCACTTTGATATGATGATCCTAGTATATGAATTAGAATCGTAAATGTTTGCCAATAACTTGAGAATATGAAAATTTTTGTATTGTAAAGTGCCTTGACAAACTTACAGTAAACATAGACATAAACATGAGAAATGATATCAGGAAACCGTGACTTTCCTAGAAATGCGATAACAAGATAGGGAATGAATACAGAATGATCCTTCTTAGATTAGAGACCATTCTGGAATCCTGAAAATTAGAGTTTGTTTAGACGGAGAAAAAAACGTGCTGCCATAGTTGAGGCAATCACTTGGGAGATATTCTTTCCTTGGTCTCAGTTGTGGTTAGTTTCCCTTGCATCCACCTCCTTAGCATCTCCAATGAGGCTTTTGGTTGATCCATCGGAACCATGTGACCAGCATCATGGACCTGATTTTCAATTTAAATGAACAAGTTACAATATGCATTTGCACACACGAGAAGAGAGAGAGAGAGAGAGAGAGAGAGAGACCCTTAGGAAAGTAAGAGGCCCATGGCTTTTCAACAGTCCTGCTTCTGCACCATCAACCACAAAAGGTTTCATACTCGAAGCCACAAAGTCTTTCCGGCCAGACCATTCCATTGCATGAACCCAGTTTGAATTTCCTGCCAAGTAGGTGGAGAGTGATGTTATAGAAGTTTCCAAAAATAGAACTTTATCCTGTGTGTTAGAGCATGAGAAAAAACAAATTCAGTTTTCGATTCAACCAAAGCAACTTACCGAGCCAATTGCATATTAGATCATACTCCCCAGCATAGATAAGCACCTTAATTCCATCCTCAAGAAGGGCGGGAATTCCCACTTCGAGGTTTCTCATCCAGTCCACTACCAAGGCCTCATATACCGTAGAACTGCAAGAAACAAAGTCTATGTCCCCAACTCCAAGTGCATCCCTAACTGATTTCAGGTTCAGAAATCTTTCCATGGTTGAGAAGTCATAGCACAAGTTCCCCTCACATTTCTTTCTAACATCATAGTACTGCAAATCAAGGGAAAATAATAATTCCATATCAAGTCCGAAATTGGATTTATATTTCACCAAGAATTTGATGCTATTTCTAATCTAAAGCAAAGATGGCTGAGTTAAGCTTTCTTACATTTGCGCCATCCAGAAGCTCCACGATACTGTTGAATATGTTGTTGCATATAAGATATGAAGAGAGGCAACTACCTCCGCCTTTAACGCCTATTACAGTTCCCAAAGTAATTGTAAGGGCTGAGGGAATGACGAGGATAAGGAAACCAAATGATAACAAGAACGAAGTATTACCACAAGTTTTAGTTGCTTGTTCACATGCTGGAAGCATTTTGTTAATCCTTTCGTAATCTGCTTGCGTAATCAATTTCATATCGAGTGCATAGGCGGTGTAGGCCTTGTATTGAATTTCAGGATTGGTTAAACCATTTCCAATGGCAAATCCCTGTTTAACCACAAAATCAAATGAATTATTACCTTGATATGTTTAATTTAATGTAGCAGAAAATTTGATACAATCGCGTATGTTAAATAGTTACCTTGAAGTTGATATGAATTCCTTCCTTTGCTTTGTTCGCTCTGTGAATCCGAGAGGCGAATGCAGGGATGTAGTGTCCAGCGTAAGATTCTCCAGTTATGTAGAAGTCATTTTTAGCATATTGAGGATGCTCAGCAAAAAATGCCTGAGGTTATAATGAGACTTTGTTTGAATAATAGAATCAAGACAGGTTCACTTTAATACTAGATTATGAAATGTTATATATATGTATATATCAAAACTAGATCTCATGTTAAGGTATAGCATTCATACCTGCAAGAAGTCATACAAATCGTTGCTCACGCCTCCTTCATCGTGACGAATGTCATTCTCATCAGAAGTATAGCTGAAACCAGTCCCTGTAGGTTGGTCTACGTAAAGGAGGTTTGATGCCTGCAAAAGCACATTAAATAGTCGTTTCAGAACTTGAAGGTAGAGCAGAGGAAAGAAGGGAAAAAAGAAATCACCTGAAATCAATTGAATTGCTTTTCAAGTTCTATAGAAAGAGAAGCAAAGAAAGAAGAAACAAAACAAGTGTGAAGAATACCACAACATATTTACCTTGTCCCAGCCAAAGGCGTTCCAAACAAGAGACATGTTGTTTGCAATTTTGAAAGGACCATTTTCGTAAAACACAGCCAGTTCACTGCTACACCCAGGTCCTCCAGTTAACCAAATCACAACTGGGTCATTCTTACTGATCCTTGATTCAAAAAATAAGTAGAACATCCTGCAAAAAAAATAATTTTTTTTTAAATAAAAAATGCTGAAGTAGAACTATAAATTTCCTGATTCATCTCTCTCATATAACATTAATTACAAGCTTCCTTATGAAACTCTCTACTTTTTTCGAGTGTTGGAAATTAGCCAGTCACAATTATGTATGTTTGAGGTCACTTCTGTAAGTACAAAAGCTTATAATAATTATCTGGTAGCTCACATTTATTGCCTCCAAGCATTTTATTCTTATAGAGTAAAGGAGCAAATTAAGGGAAAAAAAATAACAAAAAAAAAAAATCAATAACAAAACATATTTACATTCTTTTTTGCACCTCATTGCCTTGTTCACAAAACAATAAAGGACCCACTAATTGGTCGGTCCCCCTCGGTCCCAAACCCAAGTCAACTCAAAAATTCCAAATTGCATGTCTTTAAAAATACCACTCATAAAATTGGAAACAAAACAAAAAACCACTAGAATATAATTATATTATGTCAAAAAGTCAAAAAAAAAAAAAAGAATCTTTCAAGTTGGAACGCAACAATGCATGAAGAATAACAGCACTTTAGGGGGCGTTTGGTATACAATAATCAATAGGAATCATATTCCTGGGATGGTAGGGAATATGATTCCTAGGAACTAAGATTATCACGTTTAGTTATACATAGGAATCTTCTATTAGATTTCTAAGAATAATACATTACTGTGTTTGGTTGTACATAGGAATCTTGTATAATTGACAAAATAATTTATAATATTAACATTAAATGTATCAATATAATATATTAGTACTAATATTAAATAATAATAATATAAATATAAATAATAAAATAATATTATATATAATTTAACATTAATATTACTATGAATATTTAATGTTATTAATATCATTATTATTAAATAATTATTATTTTATATCAATATAATACTTTCTTTATATTATATAAAAATATTAATTTATAATAATCATAGAATTATTATTTAACAATATATTAATATTAAAATGTTGTATATAATATATAATATATTGAAATGAATACAAATAATAATAAAAATATAATTCTTAATAATATATTAGTATTTATATTAATATTAATATTAAATAAAAATATTGAAAATATTAAACATATTTAGCTATATTTTATATTTATAATTATTATA
>CAMOHE010000268.1:0-10157 GCA_946598075.1 Artocarpus hirsutus
TATCAAGTGAGACCACCTCTGAGGAATAGGGAAATCACACAAAAAATGGTGTTATATGAAATTTTCCAAAACACTCTATTCAAGAACAATTCTTGTGAAAGAAGAAAAAACCCCCAAACCACCATTCTAGTGAAAAGCCAAGCACAGAGAAAAGTAAAAGGGGGCAAATTAAAAAAAAACAAAATATAGAAGTAAATGGCCTTTTTAATGGCCTCTTTAATATAATTACCACACTAGTTCTAGATTAGGGAAATGGCCCTCCTTATTAATTAGAAAGTTAAAATGATAAAAATAACATATTATTAAGTAGTTATAGTATATCCGTAATATATTTTAGTACATCAGTGATAAACCTAAGTACATCAATAACAAATCCGAGTATATAAGTGTTAAAAAGCCAAGTATATTAGTGATAAACCTTTGTACATCAATGATAGACCTTAGTATATCAGTTATAAACACAAGTATATCAATGATAAACCCTAACAAAAAAAAAAAAAAAAAAAAAAAAACCAAACAGTTATGTATTATGTTCTCTTTCTTCCTCTTCCCTGACTATAACTATCATCATAGTGGATACCTTCGTCGATCGATCTGCCATCGATCCCTTTGGCAATCTCCCATTCTAGTCATGATAGTCCACACCACGCACTAGCAACTTTGTGTCCATGGTGACGTTGCTTCACGAGCCTGGGCCAGTTGCGTTTGAGGTTACCCGTCGCCATTGCCATTGTGTCTAAGTTTGTCCATCGTTCTCCCATCATAAGGTACCCATAACCATCACTTTCGTGTCCGAGTTCATCCTTGTTGTCCAATTATGAGTTTGGCTGTTGTCAACCCATTGCTATTCACCAATCGTTAGCCCCTTGCTTGTTACCCATTATCATTAGACATCAACAATGGACAAGAGTAGGTCAAAGAGGAAGCCATCGACAAGGGAGAAGACTAGATCTGGGCAAAATAGGAAGAGCAAAAAATAAGAGTATAAACTACTGGTCATATACCTAAGTTTAAAAAAGTTGAAACAAAAATTTTGTTATGATTGAAGAATAGGCCACCCTACTTAGTTTCCTATAAAAAAAAAAGAATGAAAGTACTTTTTAGTCTAAAATACATCTAAGGAGTGTTCTTCACTAAATTTAGACTATCGATGAACAACCAACAAGATGATGAAGAAGATAAGGAACCCTAGAGTTGCAACGGAGCCCCAACTAGCACCAACGCAAACCCAACTAACCTAAATCCCTTGCTCTTCCTCCCATTAATCAGTGGATCCCTTGACGAAGTCAATAAGATCGTTAGTAATCTAGAACTTTAGGTGGTCCAAAGACGAGACCTTTAACATATAAGAAAATGAAAATGTGATAATTTAAAGGAAGATAGAGTTTTAGACTTGAATGAAGGATTTGATTAGATGTGGTAGTTTTTATTTTTGTTTCTATAGAAATGATCATTTTTGCAATAGATTTTTAATCCAAGAGCTCTCAAGATTGTACACCACCGGTGTAGCAAAAAAGCACCCGATCATTTATTTTCCCTAAAAGATATGTCAATAGTGAAACAAAGGACATGCAATTTAGGACATTTGAGATAGCTTAAGGAAGAGAGCTGCAAAGAGAGATATGGAGGGAGAGATGTAATTTATTATTTGGTTAGAGAGAAAAAAGAAAAGAAAGGAAAGGATGAAGGATGTGGTCTCCTTCCAAATCCATCAAATTGGATCCCTCCACTAATAGAAGAATTCAAGCAATTCACTAATTTTAAATTTTAAAAGACCATTTTACCCTTTAAAGAATTTATTAGCAAATTGTACAAAATGGACAATAGAGTTATTCTTGGGGAAGTTTTTCATCATGGGAAGTCCATTTGAAATATGGACCCCCTTTGAAACTAGCATTTAACTAAGTAGGCCACAAAATTGGCCTAGAAGACCAATCCAACAAGGCCACAAAGTTAGTCAAGAAGACCAATCCAAGAAGGCCATCAAATAGTTGAGTAGGTAGGATGAGTAGGCCACCAAACAAGTTCATCAGGTCCAACAAAGGTCTGACCAAGATCCAACCATAAGCCTAATCAAAGGTTTGATCGACATATGACCACATGTCATGATTAGGACTCATCCTACCAGGTTTCGTTCTATCAAGATAAGTCTGACTAGGGTTTATCCTATTAGGATCTGTTTGATCTGGATTTATTCAATCAGACCAAAGCAACCATAGAGAATAGCTCTATGGAATTAACAAGGTGATCGACTAGGTCATCTCCAATGTACGCATTAATACTTCCTATCACAGAAGCGGATCATACCCAAAGACCGTCACATGGCCCCATCTTAGTCCTTCGTTGGACAATCCTCCTTGTCCGAAGATCGTGACACCTGTCACTAGCTACGTAGGCACTATATAGTAGTACACTTGGGTCACGAGCCAAACCCATCTTACATAGTCCAAACTAAGAGATCTTAGGCTTGATGAAGAGTTTGACCAGGTCCAAGAAGGCTACAACTAACCCAAAAAGACCAAGTTCTGGCTATAGCCAACCAGCTCCAAGACACAGAGTCTAAATGGCTATGGTCGATAAGAGAAGACCAAGTACCGGCTATGACCAACTAGGTTTAAGACAAAGAGTCTAAAAAGGCTACAACTGAGAAGAGAAGATCGAGTCCTAGCTATAGTTAACTAAGAGACCTAAGGTCCAATAAAGCATCCGATAAGGTTTAGGAAAAGAGTCTAAAAAGGTTACAGCCAACCAAGAGGCCTTATATCCAACGAAGAGTCCGATTAGGTCCAAGATGGCTTTGGTTAATTAGAGAAGACTAGGTTCCTGGCAACAACTGGCTAGGTGTCCAAAGGGGCCAATTAGGCCCAAGATTGACCATCTAGAAAGACCCATGAAAGACATATGTCCTAATCATATCAAGACTTTCGTGTTAGAGACCTTCATCATTAAAGTCTTGGGGGGCTAATGTTGGGGGAAAGTTTTTCATGATGGAAAAACCATTTAAAATTCAAACCCTCTTTGAACTAAGCGTTCAACCAAGTAGGCCACAAAGTTGGCCGAGAAGACCAATTTGAAAGGACCAGTCTAAGAATGTAGGATGCCATTAAAAAAGTCCATCAGGCCCAACAAAGATCTTATTGGGATTAGACTAAGATTCGATTATAAGCCTAACCAAAGATCTAACTAGGATTTGACCACATGTCATCACTAGGATCCGTCTTACAATGTTCCATCTTATAGGGATTAGTCGAAAGTGATCCATCCGACTAGCATCCATCTGTTTAGAATTTGTCCAACTAGACCAAAGTAACCATAAAGAGCAGCTTCATGGAACTAGTAAGGTGATAAAACCTTGACTAGATCATTCATGTTGAATGCATCAACACTTCCTCACACAGTAGTGAATCGTACCCAAAGACTACCATATGGGGCCATCTTAACCCTTTATTGGGCAATCCTCCTTATCTAAAGATTATGACACTTATCACTAGCCACCTAGGCTTCATACAGTAGTAGATGTGGGTCACGGGCCAAATCTGTCTAACACTTAGTCCAAACCAAATTTTATAAATAGTAGCATCAACTCCATCAAAGGTATAGGCATTTTTTCCTTGCCTACTTTGCCTCTCTTACTCCTCTTTTTGGTCAAAATGTTGACTTAAGCATTGGAATACCCTTGGCAGATACCACACTGGTATCCCCTTATTCTAAGTGATTCTCTTCTCTTGCAAATCTAACCAGACCAAGCACAGCTGCGCATAAAAGGGAACCCGACCACTGTGCACTCCGTACGGGTTGTTGTACTATGGCATGAACAAAAGTAATTGAGCAAATCTCTATTATCCATCTTTTTAACTCCCTCTTTCTTACTAAAAAATTGAAGGATTTTTATAATCTTATTTATTCTTCACATTCCCCATTCCTCCAACTCTCTCTATTCTCCCTCTTCTCTATCCCCCTTCCAAACAAAGTGTTAAAAAAAAAGAGAAAAAAAAGTATAAGTCAAAGCTTTTTTATTACCATTTGGAGAGTGCATAAAAAAGAACTTTTTAATTTTAAAAGAGCTTTTGTACATGTTTGGTATTGATTAAATACGAAAAAAAGCTCTCATTATTGTAAAAAGTAATATAATATAAGGATGTGAAAGGAACTTGTAATTTCTTACTCATAAATAAAATGAAAAACTCTAGAGCTTGATTGGATTGAGATTTCACTTCTTTTGAACCCAAAATTTCATTTGAATCAATGATTGCCAAGGAAATTGAATCTTGGTTTGAATCCTTGATTTGGCATTTTGAGCCAAAAAAATGGTCTCAAAAGCGAAAACCCCTACCCCCTAATTTCAACATTTTTAAACTCATTTTTCAAATCACACATTTGAAACCACGTATCTCGAATCAACAAATCAAATGCCCCCTAAATAAAATAGCTTTTCCAAGGACTTTTTGTAAAGAAAAAAAATAGCTTTTTATAAGCACCAAGATAGTGGCTTGTCTTAAGAAAGCTTATAAAAGCCAATAGCCTAATGCTTGTCTAGCCAAACATATCCAGAGGCATCTTTTTTTTCTTTGGGCTAAATAATTCAAAAGCTACTTATTTTAAGCCATTCTAAACAAGTAATGTCATAAAAAATAGAAGATTTTTGTTTTATTTTATTTTTCATGGCAGGTCGTTAAGTATGTATGATTTGTTAGTAAAAATATTTCGAAAATACATAATGAGATTGACAGAATATTTTTGAATTTTTGTTTTTTTTTTGTTTGGATAGCACTGGTTACTAATACTAAATTAATGAAATATTTCTAAAATTTAATGGAGATTATTACATTTTTATTGCATAATAGTTGAAAAATCCTTTTATTTTAATGGAGATGATCAAATTTTTATCACAAAATAATTGAAACTTTAAGTAAATTTACATTAAAGGCAAATTGTTCTAGTTTGCAAGGTTTTCAACAATAACGACTAGGACAATTTGTATTTAGTGTAACTATTTCTGTAAAATTTTATGTTACCATGCAAGTGACACATTATTTCCTTCAAATATTAAAATTCAGAAATCTTATTCTCACAAATAAAAAAGTGTGAAAATCCTTCATTTATTTTAATATTAAGTACCAAAACTGCCAAAAATCAAAAGTTCAAAGACTAATTTGTCAAAATTAAAAATTTAGGGATCAAAGTGATAAAAATTTTATGGTCAAAAAATTGACGGTGCTAATAGCTCTTGTTAGATTGGTAAGTTGTTTTCAAATATTAAAAAGGGTTTCCAAATTGATAAAGGATGTTAAATTTTAGAAAAAGACACCCCTAGTTTATGTGATATGACGTGATATACCATATAAAACTTTAGGCTTTGCCTTCAAGATGAGCTCATGTGACAAATAAGAGAATTTCAATAAATTTTGATGATCTTTATCGATTTCGTGACATTCTTCAACATTTTACCAATTGAATTTATATGATAGTTTATCAAAATTAAGAGTTTAGTAGGAAACTTGTCAAATTATAAAGGCTTGAAGGAGCAAAAGCCAATACCTTGAAAAGATAAAGGGAATTGGTATCCTATTTATTGTTTATGAAGATGGGATATTTGCCTCATCAACAATTGTTATTTCTTCTACTAATGTGGTGGAGTAGACGTAAAATGTTCAGTGTGTTTTTCTTTTTTCTCCTCCTAGAATGTACTTAGGATTCAACACTCATACTAACATCTTAAGGTCCCTTCTCGGTCAATAGTAATTAGGATGTGTAAAACTAAGCTTGTAATGGTGGAAGTTAAATGAGGCCCATTTTTTAAGTAAATTTAAGTAAGTCTTTTTGCTCCCTCAATAAGCTTTAAGATTTATGCTATACATGAACAAGATGGGATACAACATAGTATCAATGGTCACCTTTTTCAACTAAAAAAAGCTATCATTATTATTTTTTTTTGCAAGAACTTAAGGCATGGACAAGAATGATGCAATAACCTACACCTCCACTTTTGGTATGATATTGTTCTTTTTGAGCCTAAGCCCGCATGATTTTGCTCATTAAGCTTTACCATAAAAGGCCTCATACCATTAGGAAAATGTGATCTTGCTTATAAATCATTACTCGTGATCATTTCTAGGCGAGGTAGGATTGTACAACCCACTCTTTATTAGCCCTTTTCATCTTAAAGGAACTATTGTTGTCATAAATGATTGCATCATTAGACCATATTCAATTAACAACTAATGTCAATATTACTTTGGTGTGACAAAAAAAATATAAGATAGGTTATTTTATTTTGTGTCTCAATAAACAATGTTATTTCAAATGTTAGTGATGTTTGGATAGATTCCTCAAAAGCATATAATATTTTGCATTGTAAGTAAATATAAATAAAGAAATTGATGAATTATATTTATGTGCATATATTTTGAATACTTTGTGAATATTATTAAAATTTCATAAGTATCTATGTGATCTTTAATATTGTATATAATTGTTATATACAAAAGGGTAGTTTATAAGGAAAATAATTAATATAGGCAGTAATATATAATTAATTATTATAATTAATTATTCTATTAAAGTACAGAATCTTTAATTGAGCATTACTAGTGTAGGTCATTTCCATTAAGAATGGAGCAGTCATATCTAAATCGTTAATACAACGAGTCATTAAATAAGTGCATTACAGATAATGTGATTATGTAAGACTAAAACAATGTGATATGAATAGCTAAATAATTTCTATTAAGATATAGCAAACTCTAATCGTATTAATAAATGGTCATATATAGATTGATATTAATATGAATTATTATTAGACTCTTATTTATGAAATTACTTAGTATGGATTCGAGATTGCTAATCTTATCGCATGGATTTTGAAAGTATTATGAAATACGTAGCTAGGAATATGAATATTACAAGATGAAATATATTCCTTGTTTATTAATAAGTAGATAAATAATTTTCTTGAGGATTGTTCAGGGCTTGAATAATACAAGCGTTCAAATATGTGATTAAGTTCCTGAATTTATTACTCTTTATAGAATCAATAACTCAAAGATAAAGAAGTTATTAGAGAGGTTAATGATATCCGCCTACCTTTAATTATGATTTATTTAGAGAGGATCAATTTATATATAATGGCTATATCAAAATGACAACTCTAATATAAGTAATTATATATTTGTAACTTTAAAGTGCAATTCTAAATTTTTAATGGAGTAACTCTAGAATTAACAAAAGAGTAATACATTAATTAAAGAGTTTAGTTATTATATTAGTTTTATTAGAGATTAAAATTAAGGATCCATTAGTTGTCCACCATCCTTGAAACAATTGTTTGACCAAGTGAAATTATTGATTTTAATAATTAAATTAGAATTATGGAATTATATAATAAAGCAATTGAAAATAAAATTAATTGTGAATTAATTTATAAATATTCAATAACAAGACTATTTAATTAATAGTTAGTTTTGGATGACATGGTATGGGTCCCACCCATAGTATAGGCTCATGAATTAGAGAGTCTCCTTGTGTTGTGCAAGCTTGTTCTCCAAGTTTCCTATTTTGGAAATTCAAATGTCTCTAACCTTGAAAAATGGGATTTTTCCATATTGGGAATTTGAATTTTGGAGACAAAAACACAATTTATTAACAAGAGTATTGCTTCCCCACATTGCAGTTGGCACCACAGATGGAGGAAAAGCCCTTGTGTTGTGACACTTGAGAATTTCTAATGTATTAAATATACAATAATTACAGATTATGTTAAGTAATTTAAGTACAAATTTTGTAAGCTAAAGTTTATGCTCGAAAATTTGTTAAATATTTTAAGAACATAAGGAGTGTGACAATGATTATTGTTTAAATCTAATTTTTTATGAAAAATTACATAAAAGTGAAAAATGGAATTTTTAAGATTAAAAATATGCCATAGTCTTAAGGAAATAATGAATGATGTGAAAATAAGCTAGCAAGCTTAAATATTGTAGAATATGTTAAAATGCATATTAAGAAAAATACTATATAAAATATGAAAAATTATATAGTATAAAAATTAAGCAGTACAAATTTATATAGTGTGAGAATAACATAGTGTAAGGATTACACTGATAAAATTAAGTAGTATAAAAATTATACTACATAAAGTAATACAGTTTAGAAATTAGATTGTGTAAAGTTAAGCAGTATAGGAATCATTTGGTATGGATGATGTGAAAGCTTGTGGATCATGAACAATAGCATAGAAAAGAATACTAAAAGTATAAGAAATATGCCAATAGTATAGAAAAAATACCATCAGTGTAAATTTGGATTGTTAAAACGATGATGTGAGACCCATATGATGACACCTTTAAGGCAAAAGATGGCCACTTTTCCCCCATTAGATCTAGTTTTGGATGGGTGATGTGGAGCAAATTTTTAATGGCAATTAGGTGTCCAAATGTGACAAAAGAATAAGTTGAAAAATATTTCCCTTGTCTCCATCATTTTCATGCAACATGAGCAAAACAAACCCATTCTCCCATAAGCAAAAACATGCCACTTCTTCCCTCTTTCTATTCATATATTTTTTTTAAGATGAAAATCTATAATCCATCCATGCAACAAGTTCAAGTGTTGAAGATCAAGGATAAGCAAATTTGGAGGTAAAAATACAAATTTTTACTATAGGTTTTTTAGTGTTTTTCCTTAGGTTTTGGATAGATTTATGATAGGTTATAGTATGGATATTGTCAAGGAGGGTTTGCAAGGTTTAAAGCACCAAAGAAGAGGATCAAAAAGCTTGGGTTTGGGTAAAATTCTAAACTCAAGACTTGAAAGTTTTTGTTTCTAAGCATGCACATCAAGTGTTTGATGTGTTATAGACTACGATATGTAATAAAAAATTATGGTATGTTTTGTTTATGTATTAAGTACTTGATTAAAGGCCTAGAAGGATGAAATTAAGCATAAGGAAAACAATCTAAGAATTATTTTGGTGCAAAAAGTGTTAAAAGGTCATTTTTGAAAGATTTTAGTGTTTGAGCCCTTAGAGGCCGAATTATTTTTTGAGCTCAATGCAAGATTTCTTGAAAATGTTGATTCGGATAACTTTCATGAAGAAATTCTACTCAAATTCTAATCGAAACAAGTTAAAACAAGTTGATTTCAGTTCTTCTTTTTCAAGAATGCTATTAAGATGAATGATTATGATGACAGTTAAAACACAAAAGTTGTAGAACTCATCAAAACTATTAAGAATCTCAAACGGTTCGTAAAAATTCTACACCAATTTTAAGTTACAAATTTTACGGCATTTTATGCATAAAATTTTTTAAAAAATAAAATGTTATGAAATGGTTTGATTTAAGTTGAAGAGATTTTTGTAAGTTTTAATCCTTGTAAAAAACTAAATGTTTTAGTATAAAGTGGTCGTCTTTGGTCCTAGGAGCAAAAATGTCAAGATTTTTGTATTTTAGGCCAAAACTATAAAACCATATGAAATTGGATTTTTACGAAGAAATGTTGGTTTCCTGCATTGCTATGGGCAGTGAGTAACAGCAAATTTTAAGTTTGAAAGGATTAAGAATCTTTATTAAGAACAAAAAGAAAAACACACCATGGTTGTAATCGCAAAGATTTAAACTGTAAAATTTTGATAAAATAGATTTTATTGAGACGAAAACTATTGTTTTATTTTCTACAATATTATACGAAGTAAAGAAATGTAAGTTTTAGTTAAATAGGTTCTAAAAGTTTTCCAAGACCGTCACAGGCAGGATGGTCATTTTTCGTAAAAAGGCCAAAACGGACCTTGAAACAACTAAACTAGGAAAATGTCCCTAAGTGGGAATTTTTCCAAAGTAACAAAATGGTGAAGTAAAACGAGAAGTTTAATAAAGTTATGAGACTCATGAAAACTCGTAAAGAGTAAAACTGTCTTTTTTTTTTTATAAAATGGCTAAAATGGAGCCTGAGTCCTCCGAATTAGCAAGATGCCTTTAGACAGAAAATGTTCCATATCGTATTAAGTAACAAAGCCGTCTAGTAAAATGAAGAAGTCTTTTCAAACAGAACACAGAAGCTGACTAATAAAAGGAAAAAGGAATGAAATGAAAATGCTAAAGCTAAGTCTAAGTAAGTCTTAAGCCTCACCTATGGCATGAAGAAAATGATTTTCAAATGCC
>CAMOHE010000270.1:0-19079 GCA_946598075.1 Artocarpus hirsutus
ACTATGAATATTAATATTAATATTATACTATTCATATTGATATATTATTATGTTTTTATTATTAATATTATTATTATTAAATTATAATTTTATATTGATATAATATTTATATCTATATCATATATTAATATTAATTTATAATAATAGTATGGAATTATTTTATTTTATTATTATAGTATTTATATATATTATATTCTAATATTAATTAATAATAATATATATTTATTTAGATATTGTATATGTAATATATTATCTATTATTAATATTGTTAATGTTATTATTATCATTATTATCAAATTATTATTTTATATTGATATAATTTTTATATTTATATTGCATAGAAATTTTAATTTATAAAAATATTACAATAATAATAATTTAATAATAATATAATTATTATCATCATCATTATGAAAAAAAGGGTGAGATTTTTATAGTTTTAAGATTCTCAGGAATATGAATATCACATGTTGGATGGGCTTCAGATTACCCCAAAATGAGGTAATTTGAATTTCATGGGAATGAGTTTCCTAGGAATCCAAAACTCAAATTATTGCATACCAAACATGGAAATTTGTAAGATTTCTATTCCCACCTCAAGATTACTGCATACCAAATGCCCCCTAAACGTTATTTGGATGCTGGTTCTATTGTTGTTCGAGTAAGAATATTGTTCGAGAAGGAATGCAGGTTCAATTCTAAGACACGCTATTTTATATTCACCTTTTCGTTATAGTCTTCTCTAACCAAAAAATAAATGCTTTTGATGTGATTTTGAAATATAGAACGACATCTTGTCTTTCCAAATTCATAAAGTCTAATCAACATTTGATTATTAAAGCAAATAGTATTTATGTAAATTTCCCTAAATATACAAATTAATTCCCTCAAAAAAAATAAAGATATATATATATATATATATATATATATAACAAAGTGCATGCTTCAATCTCTTTTTCTCCCCTGTTTTGTTTTCTTCCAGGTTTGCTGTGATTAATTATTCTTTAGTTTTTAGAAGAGATTTGTTGCCTATTAGTTCCAATTCGTGATGTCAAATGATGTTGATTGGATTCTTTAAGAATAAAGTTTTATGCTAAAACAATCATGAGTTTATTATACAGTAATAAATACATCTCTTCAGGTGCTTCAGCACTCTACATTATTAAATTTGACAATCTTTAAAAGAAAAATTTTTAAATAAAATGAGAAAAAAAGTAATCAGATTTATTTGATCAATGTACTTAAAAAAAAAAGGAGATTTCAAACTTAAAAAAAAAGAATTCCAAAAAAAATATTTGCAAGAAAATTCTAAAAAGTATAAACAGAGAAGATTGAAAGATTTTGCCGTTAGCTTAGATGAACGGACGCGTAAGTGTGTATATGCGTCCATCAGAGTTTGAATTTTTGTGGTTTTATTTTATTTTTTTACTAAAGAAAGGGAAGAGAAAAAAAAAATTCTATACCAAAGAATTGGAAGAAAAACCAATAAAGATACTGAATACTGAGCTAGACTATCTTTTTAAGTTTCACAAACATGACTAGCTCTTTTGTTTTTCTTTTGTGTTCTCCTCTTTGTCTCAAATTTCAGTGTTCTTTTCCATTTCCAACCTAAGAGGGAGATCTCAAATTTCGGTGTTTTTCCAACCTGAGAGGGAGATCATCGTAGGATTTGCCTCTTCAAAGGGTTTTTTTTTTTTTTTTCTTTTTCTTTTTCTTTTCGTCTCTTTGTACTTTTAATTTTTTTAATAAAGATAGTCTACTTAGATCTCAATATACAAAGGTGATGGTCTGTGTTATCACACAGATTTCAATCTAGTTGTGGTTTTGTGTATTCTTTTATTGTTTTTTTACAATTTTACTAGACACGTAGCTTCCAAAAGCCTGATTTGGAAGATTTTATGTGGTTGATAATGGCCATAGTTTAGTTAACATACTCGACAGAAAAGTCTGCGCTACGTGATGCCCTCGAAGAGCTAAAGATTTTTTATATGGTGGTATTATATGCACACCAATTCAACAAGGTGTTCAACAATTAAACTAGATGGTCTTTTTAATGTCCTCTTTAAAATAAATAACCATAATTTTTTAAAATTTGGCATATGATAAATTGAGTTTATTTTATAAACTCCTTGAGTTTATCTAAAACCTCGTTCTAATAGAGCACGTGACTTAACTTCCTAGTTATTAATAAAAGAATCAAATCATTAATTGAACTAAAGACTAAAAAGAAAGGGAGGTAAATGGCCTTTTTATCGATTTTAAAATACAATTGCAGAGTCTATTTCCTTTGTATTATTGTATGTATGTGAAGTTGGGTATTTAGGTCAAGCAGTTTGCGCCACTCCAAAAGTTGTAAAAATGCCTCTCAAAAACAAAAACAAAAAAAAAAAAAAAAAAGATTTTGACAAAGATCACTCACATTAGAAAAGCTATCAAGAAACACCCCTCTCCACCAGCAAAAGCTCTTGTTTTTCTTAAAATTGAATTCATAATATAACAATATTTAAAAAAAAAAAAAAAACACTGTCCATGTTTTGAATATTTTAGAACAGTTTGTGCCATGCATGTTGTATTTCGCTCCAGGTGTGCAAATTCTAAAGCTAACTTTTTATAGCTTACAATGAAAACATGTTTAATATATTTATAGGAAGAGAAGAAAAAAAAGTCAAAACATAAAGAAATAAATTGCTAACAGGTTTCTTCACATTCTCACTATATCTCTCACTCAACTTAGGGTACGTTTAGGATAACATGTGTTTTTACTTTTAAACTTTTAAACCTGTTTGGTTAAATAAATCAAAGCTCTTATTCGTACAAAAAAGTAATGTAATTTAAGGACATTGATAGAATTTTAATTTATTATTTCTTAAATAAAAGGTCAAAATGTTATAAAAAAACTTTTTCATAAGGACTAAAAAGTTGGTTTCTTCAAAGTTTTTATTAAAGCCAAAAACACTTTTCACAAGTCTATCAAAACATGTCAAAAAGCAGCTTTGAAGTAAATAAGTCAAAAACAGCATTTTTAAGCCATTCCAAATAAGCTCTTGCTTGTTCCTCTCAATTCATCAGTTGTTGGGACTGCTCTTCCTAATAATACCTTTAAAAAAACTTAATTTAGAAAAAAAACTTTAAACTGAGGATCTATGTCTACAATACATTAAAAAAATAGGTTTTTTTTGTTGTTTTTTTTTCCTTCTTAATTCTAAATTTTTTTCACCTTTACTTAATGATAAGTTTGTCATTTTAAAAGTCGAAATCAATTATTAAAGTAAGTTATAGATTTGTATATTTAATATAATCTGAAGGTATACATTTAATAAGATCAAAAATCGATTACAGTGTCTGACAAAAGTTAACAAAAGCATTTTGCACAAAAATCAATATACTTTTTACGTAATTTGAAAGAGCTAAAAATGATAGCTCTTAAATTTAAATTTTGTGCTTGCTTTTGCTTTAAGTGAAAAATGGGTATTTTTTTTAAAGAACATCAATCCTAAACTGGGCCAAAATATTTTGAATACCATTTGGGAGTACTCACAGCGTGCACAGGACCAGTTGCCTTTAAAAGGGCCCAGTAATAACAGTGTAATTGGAAAGAAGTCAACATACTTCGATGTTAAGCGACTAGAAAAGTTTAAAAAGACCAGATTAGAACGACAACTGCAAAGTAGTTTCTCATATTATTTGATCAAGACAACATATTTGATGTGGTGGGGAAACATGCATTGCAGCGAAGGAGCACAACTTTTAGCTATAATTGAGGCGGAACATGTCATTCTGCACAACAAAGTTTGCTTGCGCGACGGGGACCAAATGAAACATCTGCACCAGAAAATCATTTCGCATTGGTCAGCATTTCATGAAAGTTTCAAATCGCTCGTGCTCCTTTAATTTTTCTTTCTGTTAAACTCTTTATTCCTTGAATTTCTTTGACGTTTTAGTTATTAAAGGCGTGTTTGTTTTATTGATTCAGTTTAGTTTGACTCACTTCGAATGACAATCATAATTTGAATTGATGTTTGGTAAAAAATTTAATTCGAAATAAACTGGTAGTTTAAACTGAGTTGGATTGTCTAAGTAAAAATTCATACCTCAATCCATTACAACATTTAAAACCAATATTAAGTAGTGATTTCACTCCTACATATTAATATTAATAATTTAACACTGTTATTTCATATTATTTTTCAATTAAATAACATCTTTTCACATGCTTCATGTTTATTTTTTAACTTAATAATTTTTTTCATGCTTCAAACTAGCTAGAGTCATCCATACTTATCCAAAACATAAATTTGGATTGAATTTATTGTTCAAATTAACACTTTAACTATTATCTGAACGCCAATTTGGATTACTATTTAAACTATAGAATTTGAATTTTTATGTTCAAACAAAAAGTCTGAATCAACACAATTCAAACCAGCATACCACAAGGGGGTAATTTTTCAAAAGTTGTAACTTTCAACTCTAATATTAAAGCTAAAAAATATTCCAATAACAAGTGCCGTTAAATTTTAGAAAAAAATAATAACAATTTTTAAGTATTGTGCCCATGAACTTTTTGTAATTTGGCACTTTCGTTCTTAATAAAATTATTTTCTGACTATATAATTCCTGAATTAGCCAAAAGATTCCTTTAAATTTAGTCCCCATCAACCTTTGGAATTAATTGCTACTCTTTTGCAGATTCAACAAATTGTTTAAAATAAATGGTCTAGGGACCAAATACTAAATAAAAAAAAATCAAGAATTCTAAGTGAAAATAAACGAACAATTTCTTTTCATAAAAAATAATTATAATTGTGAACAGTTCACACAGTTTGCTCCCCATTTTAGGTAAGCATTCAAGTGAGTGTTGTTTGATAGAGGGAATGTGCAAATAACCTGGCTGAATCTTAAAGGGCGTTCTTCGCCGGGCAATTGAATGCTGCCACTGACAAAAACCACAATGGCACCCACGGGCGACGACGGCTGCGAATCAACTGTGCTGATCACGTGTTTGCATTGATCAAATGGAAATTGATTAAGCTTGCAAGATATGTTGACGTCGCTGAGTATTTTTTGGCCCTCAAAAGTCAGCATGGAGCTCGGATGGTAAAGAGAAGAAAGCATAGCTTTGTCGTTGTCAAAGAGGTGGTAATACTGATCAACAAATGCCCTCCCAACCATTTCAACATGTTCTTCCATTTTTCCCTCTGCCTTCCAAATTATCTAAGCTATTATTGATCTTCTTGCATCCTCACTGCAAACTGGCCGTGAATATAAGGAAAGATGCAGAAGCCAAACTCCTCGTAGTGGGCTGGGCTCATGCAGGAAAAAGAAAAAGGACGTAGTTTGATTTGTGTGCTGAATTTTGGAATAATATGACTATCATGCCCCTATAAATTCTGCCTATGAATTATGATAGGAGGTGGGATAGAGTTGGAAACGAGGACACCTTGGTCATTGGACAAAAGGCTGGAGAATCGTCACTGTAAAGCGTGATGGAAGCGCTTCTTTTGTGTTCATGGTGAATCTTCTACAGAGCCGAAAGTGGGGGAATATATACTTCTCTTCACGATCATTATTTCAATTTTTCTTTGGAAATGCTTTATGCCCTTTCCTTTTGAGCAGCGTCGGTAAAGAACATGAACCTCTACGTGTAAGAGTCTCTCTCTCTCTCTCCCTCCCTCCCTCCCTAGTGATTGCTGATCCATGAAGATAACTAAAGCCCACAAAAAACTAAAACCTAACAAGAATCAGCAGTCATGAATTTCAACATCCATTTATGCATTTTTACTCTCGGTCTAGAATCCTTATAGATTTAATCCCAATAGATTTCTGGTTCTTAGATTTTATAACATTTGTACCCAGATTTGCTTTCTAATTGTGTGCTAACAGGTCCAAAGGTGTTCGTTGCTAAAATACAAGTCCAAAAGTCTGACCCAACGAGGGCAATTCTAAGGTTTATATTGAAGAACACAAATATATCTCAAAAGATCCACAAAGTAACGAAAGAGAATCAATTGAAGAAAAAATTACACCGGAAACCATTTCTGGCATCCAAGAGTTTCCCATTTTAACTCGTGGAGAAAAAGATTTTGCAGATTCCCTGGAGCAAGCAGTGGCATGCTATGTCTTGCATAAGAGAATATTGGCACACTTAAACTAAACCATTCAAATCAACAGATCAGAGTATAATTGGTGCATTCAAATTATGTTCACCAAGCGCCGACTTTTGTGACACCTTGGCAAACAGCCAGATAAGCAAAAATGAAAATGTATTCAGAATCCTCTCACCCATCCTCAAGTTGTCCACATATGAGAGTTCAGTTAAAAAACAGGAGATTTTGATAACTTAAGAGTGTTTGGGAATCAAGTTACAACACCAAAGTTCCATTTGTTACAGTATAAAGCAAAAATATGCTATTGTGTAAAGCTCTTACATGATATAGTGTTTAAATTTCAACTTGATTCCCACGTTATCTGATGAAAGTCCTAATTAGAACCACCAGAATTTTCAGGATCCAAATGTGCCGAACGGGATTGCTCTCTTTTTCATATGTACATAAACCAGACTGAAACAAATGATTAAGACCAAAGTTGTTTTTGTTTCAGGAGGGATGGATTACAAACATTGATTCGTTTCAAAAGAAAATGGGCATCGCTCATTTCCTACTTCTAAGGCCGTAACTAATGTTTATCCCCTTTTTTTTTCCAAAACTAAATGATTGTCACTTGCTATATTGACTTCCTGAAAGATGAGGTGAGCCAAACAGAACTAAAATGTTTGAGCACAAAGTGACTGGTCAAGAATTTTGGTTTTGTTAGGTAACAAAGTGTAGAGAATGCCCAGTAAACCCAGCCACATCATGTCCTAAACTCATAGAAGATTCAAATGGTTCAACAGCTCCACAAATTCACCTTCAAGATTTGGTGGTTACAACCAGCCCACAAATCTCTCAAGACTCTGCAGATACAACGACACCAACAACCTGATTCTTCTCAAATCTGTTGCAACATCAGAAGTCAAACTTGTATTTTTCCTTGTAAAGCATACGGTAGTTGTAAAGCTCTGTGTATAAATACTTTACTTATAAATTAATAAAAGTTAGTTCAGAGCATTTAACCTTTTATGGTATTAGAGCCCTTCCTCTAACGAGTTTTTTTTTTTTTTTTAAACATGAGTTCTGCTTCGTCTAATAGCAATTCATCATCCATAGCCACAGCTCCTTCAAACCCAACTCAGAATCTAATAACCATCAATGCAGCTGCTCAATTGCCTCTCAAGCTCACGTCACTCAATTATTTTTCATGGAAGGCTCAATTTAATGCCCTCTTTTTCAGTCTAGATCTTCTTGGGTATCTCAGACGGCACATTTCCACGCCCCTCTGCCACAGTGGTTCAAGATGGTCAAACCATTGCCAATACAGCCTACCTTTCATGGCGTCATCAAGATCACTTGATTCTTCATGCCATCTTTGCATCTCTAAGTGAGGCTGTTATTCCACTTGTCTCCTCTACTACAACCAGTCAAGAGGCCTCAACTCGCCTTTCCCGTCTCTATGCGAAAAGATCAACAACTCACATTATTCATCTCAAGGACAAGCTTACTATGATTACTCGTGGATCTCTCTGTGACTGATTTTCTTACTTCTATTAAACAGATTGTAGATGAACTTATTGCTCTTGGCAACTCTCCCAGTGATGCTGATCCTCTAGTCTACACTAATCATGGTCTCGGACCTGCCTACAAGGAGCTCATCACTGCTATGAGGACTCGAGAATCTGTTGTTCCCTTCAAAGAATTGTTTGATAATTATTGACCATGAAACCTTCCTTCTTCACAATGAAAAACTACACCCCAAATCCAATCCCCAACTGCACATCCAACCAAAAAATTATCTCCTTCTTATCGATCTCTTAAAACCTCTTTGCCTTCCCCTACACCTGGTCTACTTACAGTCATCAATAACCAGTACAAAACCAACACCCCTACCACTTTCAAGACCAACCCTGTTGTTTGTCAATACTGTGAGAAACGTGGTCATAATGCAAAAAATGTTTTAAACTGTTTCCTCAGCTTCGGTCTCAGCTTCCCTCTGCTAATCATGTTGCAACCTCCTTCCCAACCTCAAATCAATGGATAGTCGACTCTGGTGCCTCCCGTCATCTGACCTCACACCTATCCAACCTTTCACTTCATCAGCCTTATGAGGGTCCTGATGACATTCAAATTGGAGATGGTTCATGTTGAAAAATAACTTACACCGATTCTGTTTGTTTTTCTCCTTCTTTTTGTCCATCTAATGTTTTGTGTACACCATCTATTAATCAAAACTTAATCTCAATTGCCAAATTTTGTCGAACTAATCGCAATTCCATTGAATTTTTTCCGTCTTATTTTCTTGTCAAGGATTTACGTACGGGGACTCCTCTCCTACGCAGAAAGGCTCGAAATCTATGAGTGGCCAACTGCAGAAGGTGTACTAAACAGCCTAGCCGTGGCTCTTTCTACTAGTGTTTCTACTTCAGCAACTCTGATGATCTGGCATGGGCGTCTTGGTCAACCGTCTTCAAAAATAATTAAATGTCTCTTTAATTCTAGTTTACCGTCATTTTCTTCTTCTATGCCTTTGGCTTTTATGTGTGAAGCTTGTTTATGTAATAAAAGTCACCGTCTTCCTTTTGGTGAATCAACCATACAAAGTACTGGAACACTTGATTTAGTTTATACTGATGTGTAGGGACCTGCTCCTATTCAATTTGTTGATGGTTTTTATTATTATGTTATCTTTGTTGATCATTTTACAAAGTATGTTTGGCTACATCCTCTTCGTCTTAAATCTATGCATTTACTATTTTCCGTCAATATAAAGCTATAGTTGAAAAATTCTTTAAGCATTCTATTATCTTTGTCTACTCAGATGGTGGTGGAGAATATATTGCCTCAAAGGATTTTTAAGCACCTTAGGTATTCAACATTTAAAAACTCCACCTCACACTCCGCAACATGATGGCACTGCTGAAAAATGTCATAGGCACATAGTCGACATTGGCCTCACACTTCTTTACCAAGCATATCTTCCTCTCAAATATTGGTCTTTTGCTTTTCAAACAGCTGTCTATTAAATCAATCGACCTCCCACTCCTATTATACAGTTTTCCTCTCCTTATGAAAAACTCTTTCAACGCCAACCAAATTACAATAAACTAACCGGGTGTTTAGAAGAGTGGTGGGAATTATGGTTCCTACCACTTTTTCAGTTATAAACAATATAAAACTCTCACATGCTATAAAAAAAAAAAAAAATCAAAAATCACTACAGTATAAAGCTTTCACACGCTACAGTCTTTGGCTATTTGTGTTTTCCATGGTTGAAACCGTATAACTCCAATAAACTAGAACCAAAATCTTCTCCATGTATCTTCCTTGGTTATTCCCTTATTCAAAGTGCATACTTTTGCTTAGATCTTACCAAAAACAAAATTTACATTTCATGTCATGTTCATGTTGTTGAAAGTGAATTTCCTTTCTCTAAAAATTTCTTACACGATCCTTCTAATTTTTCTGAATGTGCTTGTGCTTGGCATCTACCTATTACAATATTTCCATTTAACATCACGCCTATGTCACCAGCTGCTCAACAAACACCAGCAGCACCAACCACAACAGCTCCATTGCATATTCTACCTCAACCACTCACAGATATTATGTTGTCCTCTTCTACTGGGTTAGGGAACTCCGCTCTTCCTTTTTCTTCTTTGCCTCCCAATGTACCTCGTCCTTCTATCGCACCTAATACCTCTTCTTCTCCTTCTCCTTCTCCGCCTACTATTTCTACTCGTCCAAATCAGCTCCCTCTCCCTAATACCATCATCACTCACACTAAACACAATATTTTCAAGCCCAAACGTCTCTACCAAACCAATACAAAACATACCCTTCCTGAGTCTATTCAACCAACGTGTGTAACCCAAGCCCTTAAGCAAATTGAATGGAGGTAGGCCACGTCCGATGAGCTTACAGCGCTTCTTCGCAATGGCACATAGTAACTAATTCCTCCCTGTCCCTCTCAAAACATAGTCGGCAGTAAATGGGTTTTCCCAATCAAACGGAATCCTAATGGTTCAATCTCTAGGTATAAAGCCCATCTCATCGCCAAAGGCTTTCACCAACGTCCTGGTATTGATTTCCATGACACATTCAGCCCCATTGTCAAGCCAACAACAATTCGTCTCATCCTTGCTATTGCCTTATCGAACAACTGGCCAATCCGTCAACTTGATGTCAATAATGCTTTTCTCATGGGACACTAAAAAAAGATGTTTACATGCAACAGCCACCAGGTTTTATTGATCACAATAATCAGAGCTTCGTTTGCAAACTTAGAAAAGCTATTTACGGTCTCAAACAGGCACCTCGAGCTTGGTACACTAAATTACAAGGATTCTTACTCTCTAATGGATTTGTTAATTCCTGCAGTGATGCCTCCCTCTTCATTTGTCATAAAAATAATGTTATTTTTTACTTTTTGGTTTATGTCGATGATCTAATTGTAACAGGCAACAACAACAACTTTCTTGCAAATTTTTTGCAAGCCTTAGCCAACCGATTTTCTGTTAAAGATCTTGGCAATCTTCATCATTTTCATGGTGTTGAAGTACTTCCAACCAAATCTGGCCTCCTTCTCACTCAGCACAAGTATGTTCATGAGTTACTAGAACAAACAAACACAGCTAGCGCTAAGGAATGTACCACACCTATGTCCTCAACTCAATCCCTTCATCTTCATGATGGATCACCACCAGCAGATGCCACAAAATTTTGTCAAGTCCTTGGTGCTCTCCAATATTTGTCTCTCACACATCCTGATGTGTCTTATGCAGTCAATAAATTGGCTCAATTTATGCACTCTCCCACTGAAACTCATTGGTCTGTTACCAAGAGGATCCTACGCTACTTAAAGTTCACAATATATCATGGTCTCTTCCTTAAACGTCATTAGCAACCTTGTGTTACAACATTTACCGATGCCGACTACGCCGGCAATCGCAATGATTGCACCTCACATCGTTTATTTTGGTGGTAATGCCATTTCATGGTGCTCTAAAAGCAAAAAACTATTGCTCATTCATCCACTGAAACGGAATACATCTTGTGCTGCTGAGGTTCTCAGGATTCAAAATTTACTTCGTGAGCTTCATGTAGCTGCTCTTCTTCTCCGTGACTATTCTATGATAACATTGGTGCTATGTATCTCTCTGTGAATCCAGTATTTCACTCCCAGATGAAGCATATCTCCATTGCCTATCACTTTGTTCGCGATCATGTGGCTCGAGGATCATTCACTGTCTCTCATATATCATCAAAGGACCAACTTGCTAATGCCCTCACAAAAGCCCTTTCCCTCCATTACATTTCACCAGTTACGATCCAAGATCAATGTCTCCAATGGGAGCACTATCGTGCAAGGGCCTGTTAGAGAACGCCTAGTAAACCCAGCCACCTCAGCATCATGTCCTAAACTTATGGAAGATTCAAACGGTTCAACAGCTCCACAAATTCACCTTCAAGATTTGGTGGTTACAACCAGCCCACAAATCTCTCAAGGCTCTGCAGATACAATGACACCAGCAACCTGATTCTTCTCAAATCTGTTGCAACATTAGAATTCAAAGTTGTATTTTTCCTTGTAAAGCGTACAGTAGTTGTACAGCTCTGTGTATAAATTCTTCACTTATAAATTAATAAAAGTTAGTTCAGAGCATTTAACCTTTTTCAAAGGTCATACAGCAAATACTTGCGCGAACCTAGAACAATTCTCCTTATATCTGTTCATACAGGAAACTTACTTTGCTAGAAACAAAAAGTTCAATTTGAAAGCAACAGACACAATCTAAATTCAGTATTTAGATCCTTCTGTACTCTAGTGGCATTAAACTTAGCAAAAACAAGCTAGTCTCCAAAACCTGCCTAAACAGGGTAAATTTTCCTAGTTTCTATTACAACTCTCATAAGGATTTAAAACGAGAAATAACATAATCTATTTCCAGATTATACGAGACCTCAAATTTAGAAGCATTCCCCTGGCTTCCAATAATAAGACTCTTATATCAAGGTTTTCTTTCCCTCTTACACAGATACTTACAAAGCCGAAAGCATTACCTTGTCTCTCACCAGATATGATAGAACTCGGAATTATTCTTCCAAACCATTCCTCCCTAACTCAAGCAATCAAAATCACTCTCTGGAAATAAAAATAATAATAATCAAATAAAATAGAAATCAAACTGATAGAGTCCACGAAGGAAACATATGGTGGGCTACAACTTTTGCAGAAGCTCCAAGTCATTGCGTCATCTCACAAAAATCAAAACAAAATAGGAAGACACCACAATGTCATAAGACGACATTCCAGACAAATTAGTTTATGATAATTGTTTCATTCATCCAAAAAAAAATTTTATGAACCTTCAACCTCATTCAAAAGTGTTTTAAATGGGAAAATTTGAAAAAAAGGTTAAAGAAAATTTGAAATTAAGTAAATGACCTCTTTTTTTTTTACATTAAAAAAGGTTTTTTTCTGAGCACCAAAACTGTCCTAGTTTTTTAAGAGAAAAGAGAAAAAAGACTATATCGAAGAGAAGAACCTAACCAGGGTGGAAACAAAAAAAATTAAATTGTTTTGATGCCCAAAAAACTAGTTTTTTGATGCCAAAAAAAAAAAAAAGGTCATTTGCCAAAAAAAATTTTGGCAGGCCTACTTATCAAAACACCCCATTTTAAATTGATACTCAGCCATTCTTCTCCCCAAAAGTTTCACTCTCTGTCCTTGCAAGAAAACTTTACCAAGACCAAGTAAATGCAGAGAACCCAACCAGAAGACTTCTGCATCCTACATGGCAAGAGCTCTGAGTAAAGCCCAAAATTCAATAAGAGAAAACGCAAACTCAAATCAAACTCAAAACTACAAAAAGCTTGAAAATTAGTATTTCCTCCAACTTAGAACCAATGAAAGCTAATACCAGTTATCACAAACACAAAGCACAAGGATCAAAGCCAGAAATTCTCTAACACAGTTCTCAAATTTTAACCATGAAGTAATCCTCTTTCGAGAAGTATCAACATACATTGTTCCTATTACCAAAGTCGCATAAAAAATCATCACAGTTTGCACTAATTTTTCCATTTTTTACTGAATCAAAAGTATCACCTTTCTCAGTAGGATCCAAATTGGAAAGCCACATCCTTTCTTAGCTCAGCTCACCAACTCGAAGGCCAGAAGGCATGGACTCCATAACCCGTCTTCCAGTTATCCAAGTATACCACCTTCTTCACCGCCCAAAACGAGACCAAAAGCGCGAAAATCATAACCAACCTCTGCAACGTCACATTCCTGACCTTAACGAGCACTCGAGTCACCAGCGCCAACAACAAACCGACGATCGTGTACAAGAACCCGATTGCAAAACCCTCGGCTCCCAGCTGCATTCCGGAGCCCTGGTAGAAAAATATCAGCTTGGACGGATCGCCCCGGTCGGCCAAGAACATCGGCATCTTCCTGATTATGTTGTGCATAGCACCTGAAACGCTGAAAAAGTAAATGAAAACTGCACCGGACAACCATATCTTAGGGTCGTGAAGAATCGTCTTCCCACTGAGAATCTTCTTCACGAAAAACGGCATCGAAATCAGCCAGGCCATGGTGGCGAATATCAACTGCTTTTTCGAAAGGATCGGCGGCCGATGGATCGGACCGATGGAGAGCTTAGTTTTCGATTCGATGAATTCGGCCATGGACTCGGCCAAGCGGGAGAAATCTCCCTGGTCCATCTGATCGGAGTCCTTGAGACCGTGGTTGGGGCCGATAAGCTTGATGTGAGGTAAGGCATTGACGCCGAAGAGGGAGAAACTGGTCTGAGACTCCTTGAATTCGATGTCGCAGAAGAAGATCTTGGCGTGGGACGGAGACGAAGGGTCCTGATTGTTGGTGATGAAAGAGTTGGCGATGATGGCGAACTCGGCGCGGAGGTCTTGGAGGTGGAGCTCGTGCTTGTCGTGGAGCTGAACAGCGTCGAAGAAGATGACGAGATAGTAGGGTCTCGGGTTCTTGACGGAGGTAAGGAAGCGAGAGACGGAATGGTCGTCGAGGCGGATGACGCCCGATGTGGATCGGGATTGAAGGTCGAGGAGCTCGGAGACTCGATCGGCGCCGGAATCGGAGAAGACATTGAAGGCCGTTGAGGAGAAGATGACGATGAAGAGGAGGAGGAGGGTTAGGGTTCGAGACGACGCCATTGTTGGATTTAGTAAAAATCGGAAAGAGAGGAGAAAAAAGTTTGGGTTTTGATTTGTTGTTCGGCCGGAAGGGCAACGACGAGGAGTTGACTCTTGACTTCTTTGCCGTAAAAACGACACGTTAGTTTGACTTAATGTCGAAAACGCCATGTCGCTTTTATTTCAACTCATTGTATTAGATAAACGACATATCATTGTCATTTAAATGTTGCTGTTGTTTGTAGGGCAAGTTACTGATTGGTTTCAAACCTTTCACAAAGTGAGATTTTAGTCTTTAAATTTTTATTACTACTAAAATTTTTATTACTAAACAAATCCCAAGCTTTCAAAATAGTTGTTGAGGGATCAACGTAGTTGACGGACGTTAAATATATCCCCACGTGAAGCACACTTAATTAATTATTTAAAGGTAAAGACGAAATTGACCTGGTTGAATTGGGGAAAAAAAGTTCTTTTCTTTTCAATCATGTAAGCCCTATTCCTAAAATCAGACTATACTTTTTTGGGGGTTGTGGAAATTTTCCATTATTTTCGTTAAAATATGGTTGTGGGTTTAGGATTAGTGGAAGAAATTACTCAGAGATATTATCTTGCATGATTTGCGACATGTGTGAGGAAATGAAAGAAATGGCATGTTGTAAAGAGACAAATCAGAGAGAAAAAGGGAAGAAAAAGAGAGAAAGCGGAAAGAGATAAAATACCAGCGTTAATAAAATATTGACAAACTCATCCCTAACATTAGCAAAAAGGTGACCAATTGGTCCCAACGTTAGCAAAAAGGTGACAAACTGATTTAAAAAAAATATTGAATTATTTCAGGCCATTACCCACAAAAAAAAAAAAAAAAAGAAGAGGAAGAAGACAAACCTTAGCTTTCTCACATACATAGAATCTATGCCCTAGGTTTGCTTCAGTCAAAGTCACAAGCTTGCTTAGCGATGAAGGAGAACAAAAACACAGGGATCCATGGTTCTCCATGATCGAAAAGCTTCAATTCACATGATGATTTTTCTTTTCCCAAATCTATTTCAAATTCCCCAAAAAAAAAAAAAAAACCCAACTAATATCCCATTTTTCCCTCCAAAATATACATCCACAGCCATTTACAAAATTATCCCTAAATAATTAATCACGTACGCTTCACGTGGGAATGAATTTAATGTCCGTCAACCATGTTGATCCCTTAGCAATTATTTTGAAAGGTTGGGAAACCATTAAGTTACCTTTGTTTATTGCTAGCAGTTAGTAGCTTCAAGGTATTGTTATGGTCTGTTAGATATACAAATGTTATCATTTGAATGTGAAATCGACATTTGACACTTTTTTAATATTAGATTAATTACATTATTGTACCTTTTATTTTAACTATTTCTTAAATTATTTCTTTGTTCTTAAAAATTATAAAGGTATTTTTTGAATTTTAAAATCTTATTTCAATGTATGAATAGAAAAAATTAGGCAAAACAACATAACTACCCTTAAATAGTTATGAAAAATTTTTTATATATCATAACCATAAAAAAATCCTAAAAGAAAACATTAAATTTCAATATATATATATATATTAAGTTTTATGACTTTTTAAATTTTGAAATATTTTTTAATTTTTTTCTCAAGAAAAAACATATAATTCATAAACAATTAAGTTTAATTAAGAGTATTTTTATCTTATTTTTATTTTTTAGTTAATAAAGTCTACGAAAGATAAATTGAAAAAAGTTTTCCAAATTCAAATGATACTTTTATAATTTTTTTAAATAATAAAATAATAAAAATTAGAAAGTATAGTTATGTAATTAATCTTCTAATATTTTAAACTTGCTATCGTATTTTTTCAAAATCGAAAAGCAATTTAACAGTAAAATTTGTCGTGGATTTAACGTAAACGACGTGTCAATTATATTCTGAAGTATCGTCATTGTAGTTGTGATTTTTTTGCCGGATATTTCTTGTGGATTTGACGTAAACGACATGTAAGTTATATTCTAAATTGTCGTTGTTGTAATTGTGATTTGTCGCCATATACATGCTGTTTTTTCAATTTGAAAAAAAAAAAAGGGAAATTATAACTAACGAGCATTGGGTTTTCTTTCTGCCAATTGGTTTTAGGTTCGTTCTTGTTTGGGTTCTACATTCAATGCATACGATAGTGACATGATGTTTGATAAACACAATTGGATCTAGTTTTTTAGTTGAAAATATTATAGTATGTGATAGTTTTATACTATAATAATTTTTTTCTTTTTTATTATAATATGTAAAAATTTTACAATATTTATTAATTAAAAATTTAGTTCTAATTATGTTTGTCAAACATCTTATAAGCTACACAATTGATTATCATCAATCCATTCCAACATATAGAATTTTTTTGGTCAATTTCTCCAGGGCAATGGAAATATCATGCATATTTTATTAAATTAGTAATAATCACTATAAAACATAAGTCATTAGCAAAGGTAAAATACAATAGAAGGTTAGTCTCATAGATACTTCCATAGGTTTACCTTCAGTTTTATTTTAGTCCTTAATGTTTAAAAAGTCTTATTTTAGTCTCTAATTTTTTTTTCTTTTCAATTTTGGTCCCTGCATCAATTGAGTGTTAAATATTTGATGAAATATTCTTAAAATGTGCCATTTTGTTCCCTAATATATTAGTTTATTTTACTTTTAATTCCTAATCTATTGTTTTTATTTCATTTTTTAATCCCTTATTAGCAAGGTATTATTCAAAATTAAAAACAATTAAAGTGAGAAACTAGAAACAATTATTTTGACTTATGAAACTGAAATAAAAAGACAATTTACAATATATTTTTTTAGATATGCTTTATTTTTTTTAAAAGGTTAAAGTTGAATATTTAATGCCAGCATATTATATATACGTATATATAATAACTATGATATTCAAAATTATAATTATCCAACATAGTATATAAATATACATATATATATCATAACACATTTGTTATCTAAAAATACGTGATTATTCAATAGTTGTATACTGGTATTAAAAATTTAATTTATTTTTCTAAATTAAAATTTATCTTACTAACAATTTGATAATTTTTTTATTTACATGCATCAAAATTATTATATTTACTTCTTCACTTTGGATTTTCAAATCTTAGTACCTAATAACTAGTAGTTATAATAGAGGAACCAAAAGTAAAACAAAATAATAGATTAAAAACTAAAGTGTGATATTTTAAAAGTTTTCAGTTAAGATTTAACACCTAACTAACTAAGGAACTAAAATTAAAACAAAGTAAAAAATTAAAGACCTAAATGAGACTTTTTAATGTTCAAGGCTAAATCGAGATTGAGGGTAAACCTCAAAGATCATTTATAAAATAAAATCTCAAAATTAAACATCTTGCAAGGGCTCCATGGTGTTAGAATTTACCTCATTGTAAGCGACTATCCTTTTGCCAAACCAGTAATAAATTCATTTCAAAAAAATAATGAATTAATCTTATAACTCTAAAATTCAGAGTGATAAAGTTAAAATCATGTCGTTTTTGGGGTGTTTCTTTTTTCCCAAAGTGAGGAAGTTAAAATCATCTGGCTTTTAAAAAAAATGAAATTATCGATGACAGCTGTCGGATTCGAACCTACGCCCTTTCGGACCAGGGCCAAAATCTAGCGCTTTAGACCCCTCAGCTAAACTGTGATACACATTTTGTTTTAAGTATGTTTTTTCAAGTATAATAATCAATTGATGTAGAGATATCCTCTACCACTTGATGGGTAAAGCAAACATTATATACACACACTAGTGATTGGGGGCATGCGTCGTTGTATGTGAGTGAAATGAGAGAGAATCGTCCATGACATGTATGTATATGATTTCACAAATTACTAAGAAGAATATATGTGTGTATGTATATACTCAATCATTATTGTTTAATATTTTTTTTATGCTGTTTAGATCAATAACCTTTCAATAATATAGCTTAAATCAAAGTTTTAGTTTAGAAAACTTTACCTCAAGCTTGAAGAAAATGGTGATTTTGCTTTTAAAATCCTTAGTCCTTGTTTTATGATTACAGAAAATCTAAGAAAATAACTTTGGGTCTTTCTCTTAATTACCTTGAGGCTGGGTTGATAATCCTTGATTTTGGAGAAATCAAAAGAGAGAAAGTAGAGGGTAAATGAGAGGGAGAAATATAGAGAGGAAGAGTATGTTGTGGGAGGAAAGAAGAAATGAAAAAGAAAGAGAAAAAGAAAGAAGGAGGATGAGACAAGGAATGGGAGTGGGTATCAAATTTATTATCCTTCAATGACTTTGAAACATATGATGCCAAATGATATTCTTAAAATAAATTAGATGTACTTAGTACGTGTAGAAAAATCTTAAAAAAATTGAAAATAAATACAGTAAACAATACAAATTAGATTTTAGATAAAACAAAACTTTACAATATTTTAACTGACACACTAATAATTAATTCAATTATAATTACACCCATTAAAAAAATAGCAGATGTCACAACATTTGATATATGAAAACAAATAATAAACTCTTATTGATTAAATGTCTATAAAAACTATTATATCATTTAATATTTAGGATATCTAGTCTAACACTTGTCTATTTATTTAGCATGTAATATGTATTTATATGAAACCTTATTAAAAATAACGATCCTTACTAATGTATTCTTTCTCTTTGTTCCTAGTATGTAGATGTGGGCACATCGTTGAATAACGTTAAATCTTTTTCTCTTTCTCTTCCATTTTTTTTAATTTTTTATTAAATTTTCTATATGATATTTGAGCTTTATACTCAAA
>CAMOHE010000270.1:19543-37611 GCA_946598075.1 Artocarpus hirsutus
AAATGTTATGAGTTATGTAAAGGATCATGATTTATAAATTATAATTAATTTAAAACGTAATGATTATTATTACGTTATTATCATGTTTAAGAAATTATGTATTTTGTTAAGTTACGAAATTAAGTTTTCGAGAAATGATTATTGCATCTTTTAAAGCTGCATGTTGAGAATTCATTCTCTGTAAGAAATCATTGTTACTAAGTTTGGGAAATAATTATTATTCCCTCTAAGGTTTCATGTCAAGGATTTCACAACAAGAATCCATTTAAAAAAAAATCTATCCTGAAATTTTGTACTTCATTATTAAGTATGTTTAAGTTTAAGACCAAGTTAAGTTAAGTGACGGCCACGTATGGGAGGGTCGTGACATCTAGTCTAACACTTGTCTATTTATTTAGCATGTAATATGTATTTATATGAAACCTTATTAAAAATAACGATCCTTACTAATGTATTCTTTCTCTTTGTTCCTAGTATGTAGATGTGGGCACATCGTTGAATAACGTTAAATCTTTTTCTCTTTCTCTTCCATTTTTTTTAATTTTTTATTAAATTTTCTATATGATATTTGAGCTTTATACTCAAACGAGTTCTTGATCCTCCATGACTGACACTTCTATTTTCTTTCTTTTCTTTATTATAGGCTATGTGTTTCTCAATTCTAGGCCAAGAGCCTCTAAAACTTAGGCCATGCGCCTCTAATCCCACGACCATGCACCTCCAAAACTCCAAGTATTATTGTTGGATTTGGTGTTCTAAAAGCTGTGACATTGTATATATTATTAATAAATAAATAAAGTGACATTTATAATTGTTTTGGTTGCTTATATGTATTATGAATACTTTTATAAATATCAAGAAAATTTTATGATTATTTATGTGACTATAAATTTAGCATATAAGTGTTATGTGCTCAGGAATAAAATTTGTAGATAGTAATCTAAAGAGTTCGTAATAATTAATTAAAGTTTGGGATCTTTAATTAAATATTACAAGTACGGTCCAATCTCATTTAGAATGAAATACTCTTATCTGGGCTATTAATGTAGAGACATTGGATTAGAGGTACTTTATATAATGAAATTATATAAGACTGGACCAAATAATTTATAAATCTCTAATAATCATTCGTTGCAAATAGAATATTCAAATTTATCACTATGATGATCATATATTTAACATTCTTAATCCTGAGTATTTATTAAACTCCTATTTATGACATTATGTTTTTTAACTTACTTGGTAAGATTTATCTAAGCACAGATCATAACTTAGCATCTTGGAAACATAATGCAATAAATGACTAGGAATAATATTATACAGATATGGAATCCATTCATTCCTTATCGAAGTTAGAAAAATAGTTCTCTTGAGTGAGAATTCGAGATTTGAACAGTAGAGCACTCATTCATAATAAGATTATGAATTAACTGTTTATTAGAGAATTATTAGAATCAAGGATAAAGATATAATAATAGAGATAAACAGAAATTGAACTTCGCTCTTATTATGAACTATTTATGGAGGACTGACTTATATGTAATGATTATATTAATGGACTACTCGTTAATTTTCTTTGAGTAATTTTACTATAATATCAAGAGTTTAGTTTCAGGTTTTTAGTGGAGTAACAATGAAATTAATAAATTTAGCACATTAATTAAATAGTTTAATTAATTGTCAAATTTATTAGAGCTTGAGTTATAGGTCCATAGGTCCTGTTGAGAGTGAGCTCGGTACCAGAGCCGAGGAGCCTATTTCGAGTGGTCAGCCAAAAAGCTCAACAAAGCTTCGAGAAGCTTACAACCGATCTCGGTGAGCTTGGGTCTCTTGTCCGAGGTGCTTCTCAGGATCCCTTAGGCCGTACCTCAACAGGTTGCCTCTTCAGATTAGGCACTAGCTCGGGTCGGATTCTTCTTACTTAAAAATGGGCTACTACTCGCCATCACTGGCCAACAGATGGCAAACAACTCGCCGTCGGATGAGAGACAATCTATCAGCGGAGGGACATGACACTTGTTTTTTGTCACCTGGCACGCCTTGATGTGATATTCGGGTTGTGGGCAAAACCCATAACACCCGATCTAAGTGGTAGCCTATAAATAGGATGCATTTATTACATTCTGGGACACGCTCCTTCCCATCTAACATGTAACAACCCAGAATTTTAATGCATTAAAATGCATTAAATTAAGAATTACATCGAGATGAAAAATACAATGTAAGGAAAAATACTGTATAATAACATAAAAATTATACGGTATTAGAATAATGCAATGTAAAAAAATACACTGATGAAATTATACAGTATAAAAATTACACTGTAAAAGTAATACAGTGTAAGAATTGGACTGTTTAAGGTCACGCAGTACAAGATTAGACTACGTAGACCACAAAATTTGTATAAAAGTAAAGAGAAAGAAAAAGAAAAAAAAAGGTTTTACACTATTTAATATAGTGTTTTCAAGGTTTTAAGAAAATCAGAGTTTTAAGAAATGTTTTCAAAGGTTTTAAGATACATTGTACTAAATGTTATACAATTATGAAATAATGTTTTAAGCTAGGTTTTAATAAATGTTTCTTATTAGTTTTAAGAAACGATTTGAAATGGTTTTAAAGGCAAATGTTGAGCAAGGTCTCAACTGGAATGGCGACAAAGGTTGCAACAGTTTTAATTACGTTTTAAAAAATGTTAAATGTTTAAGAAAATTTTTTGTAATTCAGTATTTTCTTACTAAGTAAGTAGGATTACTGTACAAGTAACGAGGTTTATGAAAGTTAAGTGATGGCCGAAAAGGCGAGTCGTCACAGGTGGTATCAGAGCTGTATCCTGCCATCCCATTTCGCATTATCATATGTCCACTACACCATAGCTCAAGTAAGTAAGTTAAGTTAAGTAAGAAGAAAAGTTAGTTTTTAACGATTACATGTTTATGTCGGGTATTGCCTTTGATATCGACACATCTGGATGAACGATGAGAAAGGCAAAAGTCAAAGAGTGAATGTAATGTCACGTGTTAGAATGTTTCCGCAAGTCTACGACAGTTATCGTCCATCAGCAGTATCAAGTCAACGATGGTCAAACATGGTCAATGATGGTCAACAGATGGCCGACAGCTCAAAAATTAAGAAGATGAGCTCGTAATACGTTATGATGTTTAGGCGACAATGGTGTCTCTGTATGAGCAAATCTCGCTTTATTAGAAGTCAAATTGGTATTGGCTACACGTATAACGAGAAAAGCAGATCAAGATAACGACATAAGAGGTCCGAAAGTGATTTTTGGTGCTCTATGGAACGAGAACGCCTGAGAGCAACCAAGCATTAGATGACTAATATGCAATTTTTTCGAGCATAAGCACTCCGCAACTGAGTTGAGACATGCAAATGAGCTTGTAACCGCCCAAATGGGAATCACGATCAAGATAACGATACCCAATTTGGTAGCAGAAACCTCACAGATTGGAGGATGGAAGCTGGGGATCGATACGTTATGAGGAAAATTACAGCAAAACGTCATTCTAGAATGGATATAGAACCGAAAGATTATGGATTTTGTGGTCAGATGACCCTGATCTTCAGATAGAAATATGTGATTTGACTGAAAATGAGCCCTATTTTTAAGAATAACATTCATTTGTAAAATGCTAAACCTTTAAATAGAAGGAAAACTGCGCTCAGATATTAAAAGATTAGAGTGCGCAGCGGAAGTATGATGTTATAATGCAAGAAAATATGTCAATGAAATGATGAAAATTGTTGAAGATTCAAGATGAAGGCTTAGTTATGGTAAGAAAGTACTGATACAAGGAAGTATGTTGAGAACAGAAAGAAGGCTAAGGAGATGAACTACCCTGGAAGGTTATAATTTTCGAGGATGAAAATTGTTAAGGAGGGTAGATTGTAACAACCCAGAATTTTAATGTATTAAAATGCATTAAATTAAGGATTACATCGAGACAAAAAATGCAATGTAAGGAAAAATACTATATAATAACATAAAAATTATACGGTATTAGAATAATACAGTGTAAGAAAATACACTGATGAAATTATACAGTATAAAAATTACACTGTAAAAGTAATACAGTGTAAGAATTAGACTGTTTAAGGTCACGCAGTACAGGATTAGACTGCGTAGACCACAAAATTTGTATAAAAGTAAAGAGAGAGAAAAAGAAAAAAAAAAGAAAAAAAAAGGTTTTACACTATCTAATATAGTGTTTTCAAGGTTTTAAGAAAATTAGAGTTTTAAGAAATGTTTTCAAAGGTTTTAAGATATATTGTACTAAATGTGTCATACAATTATGAAATGATGTTTTAAGCTAGGTTTTAATAAATGTTTCTTAGTAGTTTTAAGAAACGATTTGAAATGGTTTTAAAGGTAAATGTTGAGCGAGGTCTCAACTGGAATGGCGACAAAGGTCACAACAGTTTTAATTATATTTTAAAGAATGTTAAATGTTTAAGAAAATTTTGTTATAATTCAGTATTTTCTTACTAAGTAAGTAAGATTACTATACAAGTAACGATGTTTATGAAAGTTAAGTGATGGCCGAAAAGATAGGTCGTCACATAACAAGCTCCCATCCTCTGCTGAGCAATCCCTGCCTTGAGCATCAGAGAGCCCTTATCCGTTGACTGACATTTTCTTGCCTCCGAAGCGTCCCTCCTCTTGCTACAGGTTTATCCAATTAGCCATAAACGAACAGGGAAGAGTTAAGCACCATGTGCAGCCATACGAGGTATTGATTCAAAGCCTAACTCAAGTAAGCATCAATAGGTCCCCAATGCCACCTCTATAACACTATATTAGATTTAATACAGAGAATGAATTATACATAGTTAATTTAGAATTATTGAATTCTGAATTAATTATTTTATAGTTGAGATATTAATGTGATACCGAAAAATGTTTTCTATGACACATTATATAATGTGATAAATGTTGTCACATTTAACTAAGCATTAGTTAATAAATTAATTGATAATATTTGAATAATATGATTATTTAAATATAATTTTAAAATCTATTAATAAATAAATGTAATTTATTTTGAATTTTAATATATATATATATATAAGATTTTATTATATATTAATTTATATATATATATATATATATATATATATATTACTTTCCTTTTTTTTCGTTTACGTTTTCTTTTAAACGTTTAAAGTATTATATATATATGTATATATATATTTAAAAAAAGGAAAAGTTTACGTTTACGTAAACAGTTTTTAATATAAAATTAAAAAAAAAAGAAATAAGGAATGGAATGTCGAGTATACCCTTACTCATATGGTAGTTATTTCATATTTGACATTAATTGAAAGATAACTAATTGCTCAGATATAAAAAGGTAGAGATAACAGTTATCTCAACAGATCTATCATTCACGTAACTTTTGCAAAATACTCAAAGAGAAAAACTGTGAGTTCTTCTCCAAAAAAAAGCCCGCTATCTTATGTGTTAAGTACATAGCAGAGTCAGAAAAGTGTGAGGTTAATTTATTCTTGTAGTTTGACGTCTATTCGTCTTTCCATTGGTGTGGAGGCTTGGCTTAGAAGATCGTGATATCAAATAGCAAAGCTAGGATACCCTGATAGTCTTCAAAAGCTTAGTTAAAATTACCAAAGCTTTTTATTATTAATTAAAATTATATAGCTATTCTCAATGAACAAAGTTTTCAGAAAATTTTTGTTTATCAACGATCCATTTCTTTCGCTGCATTTTCTTAATTTATTCTAACAATTATGTCTCCAAACCTCAAGGCCATATGAGCCTCAAATCCCCATTACATGAGTCTTCAACAATTTCCCTTGCCCTTCTTCACGCCTTTGCAACCATTCTCTTTGTCCATTATGCCCTTGACAATTAACATTTCTTCTTACAGCCAATGCGCCTTCAATGATTGTCATCTTTATGCAACTATTTCCTTGTGTCTTTTAGTATGTTATATTGCACTGTTTAAGACAGTTTGGTTTAGTTCGAGCTCATCATAGTTTGAATTAGTATTTCGTAAAATATTTAATTCAAATTAAATCGCTAGTATAAACTACGTCTGAGTTGCCCAACTCCAGATTCAAACACCTCATCCATTTTAACATTTCAAACTAATATTGAATGATGCTTTCACTCCCATAAAGTTGTATTTATTATTTAACACTATTGTATTACATATTATTTTTCAATTAAATAGCTTCTTTTTACATATTTCATATTATTTTTAATTAAATAAAATTTTTCATACTTCAAACTCAAAATAGCAAAAAAAAAAAAAAAAAAAAAACTTATTGCATAATTGGATTCTCCTATCGGAGCTCCATCCTACGAGAGCATATTAAGAAAAGAATTATATATTAAGAAAAATATCTTTATTAATAGCTTTTACTTGATGTGAACTTATTTTTATATTTGTAAATCTATCGATTTTGATTTTGATAACCTATGTTATGTAATGTGTATTTACATGAAGCTCTATGCATAATGCACCTTATGTTAAATCTCTTTATATTTTATCTTTCATCTTTTATTTGCTTATGTAATTTTCTATAAGAGACTTAGCTATTGTGTGCTCTTCATACCTACTCAGTACATTACCAAATGTCCCAAAAAAAAAGTCAACTTCTTGTTAAAAAAAAAGTATTATCTTTTTGTTTTCCTTAACATAAATCACAACCAAGAAAATAACAATTTCTTCAATAATTCAATTGTTGGTCCACCATCGATTTTTGATCCAGCATCTTTTTTACGAAGAGAATCCTAGGCACTAGACAGTCTAATAATGTTCATAAAATGTTCTAAGGTATCTTAATTTGATTATATATACAATGTTATAAATACAGTACATGATTGTAATTTCAGCACCGCAATAGCATATAGCATTTTTTATGCACATGCACCTGTTTCCTCTACCATAGATTGACCCTTGTATATGATGGTTCACAGGGTTAAATTTCCTTGTCCCTTCTGAGTATAATAAGGCCCAATAAGCTAGTTGCCACATGCTCGGTCTAGGACTTTAGATGAGTGATCAAATAATCTAATCTTTTTGTGTTGCCTTATATGCTTGCACATACACACAAACATTTACTATTTGTATATGTTTTGGAGCTAGAATAAGGATAGAGTGGCTATAATTGCACCATATCTAGCCTATTTTCTTGGGTTTGGTGAATATAGTATGTTGGTCATTGTCTATTTGTTATTCACCAAGAAGAGAGTGCAAGATATGTTTTTGGCATTTGGGGTCGATTAAGTTTCACTTCTTTTGGTAAATACTTTCGTTTAATTAAATTTTTTTTTGAAATAAAAAGAAAAAGAAAAAGAAAAAAAGGCCGTCTTAAGTGTCGGGGGTAAAACATAATCAATATTATTGGGTGATAAAGAGCACTTTTCTTCTACTAAAGTAATTCTAATTTAATTAGTCCTTAAGCTTCTTTGCCCAGCAATCAAGATCCAGTCGTTAAATCCCAAACACTTTCGACTAGTGCATGGCCAATCTGAAATCAATCACGTTCTTCCATGCAGCACATGGACCCCACCTCCAGTTTGTATTCCGCCAAAGGCCAGCCCGGCTTCCTCTGTTCCAATTTCTAGTTTTTTATTAAAACATACTTTAAATATTGTAATATTTCTTCATCCCCCACATCCTATGTTAAATTGCCCATGTCGGCTTCATGTTGGCGAATGGCACACTCTCAGTGAGTGAGTTCATTGGCAGGTTATATCATAATTCGAATGGTGGTCGCAAACACCCTATTGTGAATGCTAGAACTAAGTTTGCATGTGTTTCGTTTTATTTTGTAATTTTAACATTCAAAACTTGTAAATATATACTTTCTTTTAAGAGTTTGACATTAATATTTAAAACTTTAACGCTCACATACCCATGGTTTATATTACAACTATTTTTTTTTTTTGAATTTAATGATGCAAGATCCAACTTTAGATTTTATGGTAGAATCTGGTGCTCAATGCTAGAAGTACAGCCACTAGTCGCTAAATTATGGTCTTAAATTTCAGATACTGATCAATCATCACTTTTTCAAGTAAAGATGGTACACTTCAACGGTTGATTGATGCAACAATTCTTCTCCTGACAAATAGGGCAATCCTATCAAACTGGATCAAAATGTAAAATATTAATAATAATAGCAAGGGTTTTACCAAAACCAATTGTAAAAGGAAAGACCACCCATATTGTCAAGAGGAATGGCCTAATGGGCAAAACTGTACATCTATCACATAAGCAAATAATTATTCAAGACAACGAAATGTTGAATGAGTTTCCGTTTTTGCCCTTCCTAAGAGCAAAATCCACTTTCAAAAGGGGTGATCATTAATGCACGTCTGCTTCCCAGAGATCCCGCTGAGGGAAGCTCCCCATTCTCTGCTACCCAGTATTCTTCCACCCAAAAAATGCCGAGAAGAATGGTCTCTTCAATGCCTACTGTTCTTCTTCTCTTCATTGCATCTCTAATGGCTGCTGCTTCTCTTTATTCATCCACAGCAGCTGACTTAAAACCATCTTTTGAGGACAATTTCGACATAATGTGGTCTGAGGACCATTTCACAACCTCTGAAGATGGCCAGATCTGGTATCTCTCCCTAGACAAAGAAACAGGTACACATCAACATACATACTTACGTGCATATAAATATATATATATTTGTATTTATATATACGCAATATCTCTTCCTTGTCTAATCTAATATGGAAAACAGGATGTGGATTTCAAACAAAACAAAGGTAGAGATTCGGGTGGTTCAGCATGAAGCTCAAGTTGGTCGGAGGTGACTCTGCTGGTGTTGTCACGGCTTATTATGTACGTCCTGATCAACATTTTTTCCCCTGTTTAGAGAGACGTCCAATTGAAATCTTTTAGTCCGTTCCAAAACATGGTTCGAATCAAAAAGTTCTTTCAAGTCAATTTTATTACAATGCTTTCTTTCGAAAATTGAATTGTTACACTGTTTTAATTTCAAACTATTGGTTTCAGCTGGCTTGCTTTCCAGACGCCATTACTAGTTAATAGCAATGAGAAGACTAAACAGTAACACACTTTTACAGATGTGCACGGAGAATGGAGCAGGGCCGAAGCGAGATGAGCTAGATTTTGAGTTTCTGGGGAATAGGACAGGGCAGCCATATCTGATCCAGACAAATGTATACAAGAATGGGACCGGTGGACGAGAGATGAGGCACATGCTTTGGTTTGACCCAACCGAAGACTTCCACACCTATTCAATCCTCTGGAACAACCACCAGATTGTGTAAGTAGTTTTGATCCAATCTTTTTTTTACCTCTTTGGTTGGAAAAGAAGTTTCTTATGTTACCTCCCACTTAAAATTTGCTGGCACAAATATTGATGGAGACCTTGGTTTCAAACCATAAATGTACAGTTTCTAACTAAGAGACTATATGCTATTTTACTTTAGCCACACGCCTTTTTTTTTAACCAGAATTAAAACCACCGAAATCTATCAACTGGATGTTAACAAGTCATTCTGCGTTTTTGGCACTTTTAGGCCAATCAAACATCCATGTGGAATTAGCTGGATCTTGGAAATATCTGCTTAAATGTCGTGTCTTGAGATACTTCATTATTGCTTAGTATTCTAGTCATTTTCCCGATAATAAAGGCATCAACAGTGTCAAACACAATACATTAATAAAAAGATGGGTTCTATTAAAAAAAAAATCATCGTCCCCTGGCATATTTCTTTTCTCAATTGTCGTACTGCTTAGATTATTGCGTAGTAATTAGATTAATACCAATTAAACTGCTTTTCAAGCCTGGATTATAAATAATAATTAAAAAAAAAACAGCTTCTTTGTGGACAAAGTTCCAGTGAGGGTGTATAAGAACGGAGGAGAAGAGAACAACTTCTTCCCAAATGAAAAACCCATGTACTTGTTCTCCAGCATATGGAACGCCGATGATTGGGCCACGAGAGGTGGGCTGGAGAAGACAGACTGGAAAAGGGCCCCATTTGTGTCATCCTACAAGGACTTTAACGTGGATGCTTGCCAGTGGGAGGATCCATACCCTGCGTGCGTCTCCACCACAACCAAGAACTGGTGGGACCAGTACGACGCTTGGCACCTCTCCGATGCCCAGAAGCTTGATTATGCTTGGGTCCAAAGAAACCTTGTTGTTTATGATTATTGCAAGGATACCGAGCGTTACCCAACTTTGCCCTGGGAGTGCTCTTTGAGGCCTTGGGATTGATTTGTTCTTCAATATAGGAAACATTCATAATTTATTATAATTTTTTTTCTTTTTTGATTTCAATTTTGCATTGAATATGAGATTTGTATTTTTGAGCTGTTAATCATTGTATCTGTTTATTGGAAAGGTGTATTTATTCGATTGATTAGTGTTTATTATTATTATTATTATTATTATTATTATTATTTAAGCCTTTCTCTTTGCTAGAGCATGTGCAACCAATTTGTTCTCTCTGCTCCCTCAAAATAAAAATAAAAATAAAAATAAAAATAAAAATCTAGCCCTCACTGTCTATGACGGTAACAAAGAAGTAAAGGATCAGTAAAAGAACTGAACCGAGTCAACTAGCATGGAAAAATGAACAGCAAAAATAGAAAGCGGCACGAAAAAAAAAAAAAAAAAAAAGACATTTGGAAAAAAGCACGGCCGAAAAAAAATTAAATGGAAATAACTAAAAAACCAACGTTTCTAAACAAGAAAAAAAAATAGCAAGGACGAAAAGCAAAGGACTGAAACAATAAAAAAAAAAAAAATCAAATGACGGAAATTCGACACCAAAAAGAAACGACGATGGACGGGAAAACAACAATAAATGACGAACGACACAAAAAATCAAATCACAGAATACGACAATGAACCACAAACGACAACAAAATGAAAATATGATAGTAAAGAACTCTGGGCGATAATAAAGCAAACAACAGAAGGAAAACGATCCCTAAACCCTTAAAATGAAAGTGGGGAGGGAAAAAACGACAAGAAAATGTAAAACAAAAGTACAAAACAAAGAACTTGAACAAACGACAATCTTTGTTTTTTTCTTGGAAGGATAAACGAACAACAATCTAATACTAATATAATTTGGCCAAAAGGAAAAGCAAGAAAAGGACATAAAACGTAAAAACGACAGCAGATGACAAATGGCAACAGCGCAAAAAAATGAAAAAAAAAGAAGAAAAATAATGTAAAACTCAGTAATACCTGAAAAACGATAAAGAATTGCGAACCCGCAATAAAACCTGATGAAAAAAAAGACGACGTTTCAGAAACGACATAAAACTGAAAAACGACAACATAAGGCCAACAACAAAAAATTGACTCTGACAACTGAAAAGAGAAGTGAACGATATAGATATATAAAAAGCGATAATAAAATGCAATAAGACTTGAAAGAGCTTAAACGATCAGAAAAATAGAGCAAGAGAAAAAAAGGACATAGAAGGGGACACCGGAAAAGCGAAGTGTTATCGCAAACGACGATAAAATAGAAAACAACAATTTGACGAACGAGTAACGACAACAAAAATCGAAACCACGGAAAAAAAAAAAAAATCGAAGAACGACCAAGAGCAGGAAAACGACAAGCTGTTTGGTCTTAAATGTTAAAATTAAAAGTCTTAGGGTGTAACGTATAAATGATAAAAGCTTAGGACATAACTGCAATTTATCCTCTGAACAATCCTGTTTCTATTCCAACCTGTTAGGGGTGCAATTAGGGCTTCGATTTACAGAGGAAAACGCAGAGAGCATCAGAGGACGACCAACAATGGTGTGTGAGAAGTGTAAGTGTCCCCTTTTGCCTCTTCGATTTTGAGTCTTTTGATTCCCAATTTTCCTTTTGCTTCTTCTAATTTCTTGAATTTGATCCATAATTTCCCCTTTATTAATGAAACGCAGGTGAGAAGAAGCTTTCGAAGGTGATAGTTCCAGATAAGTGGAAAGAAGGGGCCAGCAACACCACCGATGGCGGTGGCCGCAAGATCAACGAGAACAAGCTTCTCTCCAAGAAGAAAAGGTATCAACTTTTTCCTTTAATTTTATTCAATTTTGTTATTTTCTCCGAGTTGATTATATGTATATGATCTTTTTACAGCTTTCGTCGGTATGAATTTCTATTTTATGGGTGTAATGTTGATATATATATGTATGTGTATGTATGTGTGTGTGTATATATTACGGAAACTATAGACTGAAGCGAGTTCAATGTTGTTGGATCGAACTTTATTTACGTGGGTGAGGATTGGGACTTGATGTTTTTTGCCTCAGTAACTATTCTTTGGTCAACACGTTAGCGAACAAAGGATGAATGAATAATATTAAGATTGGGTTTTAATTTAGGTTTTCTTACTTTTGCCAGTAATTTATGTGTAAACGAAGGTAGGTTAAAGTTGCAAGTATTATGCAACAGATGGGTATTTGATGCGTTTGCCCATTATGACTTAAATTCCCTGTTTCAATTGATTGGGTTCCTTAAATATTTCTAGGTCGGTTTCTGTGGATATATGGCTAAATTATTAAGCAGTTTTTAGTTTAAACCAATAAATGGTTTTGATTAAAGTAAGTATAACCTTGATCAATTTCATCTTGTTTGCATGGTGACGATTTGGAGTTTGGACTAGATCTTTCTAGGGGTGGTAGTATACTTAATTTCAACATTATTACGTAGAAGTAGAGTTCGAAGCTGTATTATTTTTTTGGTTTTAGCATAGTTTTTTATGTGATTTGTACGGTATAAATGAAGTAGCTTCATACTTGTAATGGCTCCAACTAGTTGAATATGTATTCTGTGATTATGTCGGCAAATCTTTGTTCGTCTATGCGGAAATGGACTCAAAATCCCTGTGTCAATTGGTTGAGTTACTCCAAATACAAAACATTTTATCTTTGCTTCTGTAAATTTTGTTGAAGTATCTTTTGTTTTCAGGTGGACTCCTTATGGAAATACCAAGTGCATAATTTGCAAGCAGCAAGTACACCAGGATGCTAAATACTGTCACACCTGTGCTTACAGCAAAGGTATACAGTCGTCACACTGTTTAGGTGTTCTTGGTAAACAGTAATCGCTCTCTGTGTTCAGAATTTGTATGCTTGATGTTAGCAATTCTGATGTGGATGATGTTCTTCAGGTGTTTGCGCGATGTGTGGTAAACAGGTGCTTGACACAAAGTTCTACAAACAAAGCAATGTATAACGCAAACCGGATGTTTGTTGACATTCTCTGCTGGACTTGATACTCTCAACAGACTCTTAACAGCGTTATCTTATTGTATAATTCGTCCTTGTCCATAACCAGAACGCCTAATATGCAATCCAGTAACCTTTGAACATGTACACTTATGTGGTAATTTCTTTCTCTGATAGTAGATATCCTTCTTTTCCTCCTCACCATGAGAATTTTTGTGATGATAATTGATAGGTTTAGCTATACATACTCGGGTATGGAATTTCGTTCCGTCGATGCATCTTTACCATACTTGCATAATGTTTCTTTTGCCTCCTTTAAGTTGTTTCCATTTACTTCTTCGCGAATGATTCAGTTTATTTTCTTAATGATTTGAATGTCATTGTAGACGTCAGGCTTCTATGGTAAAGTTGCATATGCGAGTTATTCTTGTTTATTTATGCCAATCTCAGTTTTGCGCTTAACTGAGCCTATTCTTTTGTATTTTACTGCTGACGTGGCATTATGGGCTGTAGCAATTGGTTTAGTGGCTTACTCATTTTGGCACTTTTATGAGAAAGCAGAACAAATTCTCACCCCAAAATTAAATCAGAATTAGAAGACAAATACAAACAAAACTTGGCATGAATATCTCGTTGAAAATTCAATTTTCAACCGAGAGCATAAGTTCTTGCAATTGATGGGGACAGTGCCTAAGGCTGGCAATTTGGGTCTACGGGTCGGATTGAGCCTATATTTAAACAGCCAACACATTAACCTAAACCCGACCTGTGACCTGACAGGTCAAAAAAAGCCCAACCCGGACACGACCTGACGTGTAGACGGGTTGACCCAATTTGACCCCTGCAACCCATCAATATGCTACTTTGTGCATGTTTGTGTTAACACGACACATTGACTTGCTAAACTCGATAGATCCGCAACACGATAGACCCAACAATAAGCCTACAAATTAAACAATAACCCAACAAAACTAAACCATTAAAAAAGTTAACAAAACTTTGTATAAGTTTAACAAAAACAAATATGCTAGAAATTAGAATCATGTCAAGTTGGATATACAACAAATGTTAGACTAATTTAACATATTAAAATTAATTTCAGGTTATATGGGTTGTATTAAGGTTATACGAGTTCAATTTGGGTTATACGGGTTGATTAACAATTTTCAGGTCAATTTTTGGGTCAACATGATTTTGAAACAATTTTGGCGCGTTATTTCGGGTTGATTTCATGTTGATTCAGGTTGACTCGAACCCAATCTGTTTTTTATGTGGGTCAGACGTGTTCGACCCAATTCCAACCTTAGACCTATTTTTCCAACCCTACCCCGTATTTTTTGTGTCGGGTTCATGTCGTGTCATCGTGTCGTGGCTTAAATTGTCAGGCTAACAGTGCCTACCGTCTAGATGGATTGGGTTTGGAATATTTTTAAGGACAAAATGTTTTAGTATGTCAGCTTTTTTCTATTATTTAAAGTGCCCCACCTTCTAGAGGGATTGGTTGGGGATTTTTATTTTTTATTTTTTTATTTTTTGGGTTGTTGGGGATATTTTATGTTACATTGTTTATGTTCTTAGTTCTTTCCGCTACTTTTGGGTTTAAATCACGGATATGTGAATTTAGTTTTTGGATTTAGTCCATGCCCCGAGGGCAAACGGTGGATTTATAGTCTATGTCTCGAGGGCAAACGGTGGATCTCAAGCTTTTGCTTTCCATATATTGAAATTAGAATTCTTTTCTGTCAAGGGAAAATCCTACCTTCTATTTCCCGACTTTCATGTTCTTGTTGTCTCCATAGATTATTTTACCATATCATTAAATTAAAAATGGACTGTTAAATGAGTTGTTAATATAATATTGAGAGTATTTTATTGGACAACAGATCTAAACTCTATTTGTTTTTTTTTTTGGCCTTGGTGACTTTATTCTCAAGTCAGATTGCATGTGGTCAACAAGTTTCTAGATTGTCACATAAAATTGAGCCAATAAAAACAAAAATAAATAAATAGAGGACCACGTCTAGTTTGAGCCCTCCCTTCTTTCATCAGACAGCCAAGAAAGAAGATTTGACCCGTTTCAACAATTCCCCTTCTTTATCTTTGGCTCGTCTTACACAGAAGACTCCCATTATCTCAACTGCCCTTTGCCGTCCATAAACCAATGGTTTTGTCAAAGCTTGAGACCATCCTGTCTCTGAGTATTGCTTTCTATAGTGGCATCAGATTTAAACACAGATTAACAACTTCCCAAGTGTAGATTAGTAATTCTACATTTAACTAATTAACATTATTAACAAGTACATCAACATTGAATTAACCCCAAACATCTAACACTGAAGATGATTTTGGTTTGATGGATGGATAATCTTTTATCCTAATTCTGTCTAAAGAAATTTCTGCTCCTAAACCAAATGCTCTCTTTCATTCACTTGTTGAGTACCTAGACATCCAATACTTCTCAATTTCTTCAGCTGTTCTTCCCGGGATTCTTCCAGCAATCAGAGACCACCTATACAAGATTGTTCATCGTATAATTAGCCCTTTTTTTTTCCCTTGTTTGTGCATGTTAAATTCTAAGAAGAGACTAATTAAGAGGGATTAACAAAGAATGAGAAGAGACTAACCTTTCTCCAACCAGATTATACATCCTGATGATAAGTGTTTCCTCGTCTTCAGAGAACTGATCATGTTCAAGCTTTGATTCCTCGGTACTAGTTTCCTCTGGTAATGTACAGATAACCCAAATCAACAAAAAAACACATAAGATATATATATAATATATATATAATTCTATGTATGTATGTATGTATATGCAATATTCCACTAAGTTAAGTTGAAGTGTCTTCTCTTTCAAAAGCATGCTATCAAAGGATAAATTCTTAATTAGCCCGAGAGAGAGAGAGAGAGAGAGAGAGAGAGAGAGAGAGAGAGAGAGAGAGAGAATTGGTAGGAAAAAACTTTTGCATGCATGGTTATACTGATCACCTTTTTAAATGCAATGAGCAAAAACCAGAACAGTTTAATGGAACTTCCATAGAGAAATAATCCCCTTCAGTTGGAGGAAAACGAGTTAAAGCAGTACTCAAAAGCCCCCACACAAAGCAACAACATATCTTAATTAATTGAAACCATATACGGAAAAGCTTTGAACTTTATGGATCAGAAGAGAAGAGAAGATTTGAATAAGATGAGAGCAACTGTGTAAAAAGAAGAACCTTGAGAGTAGTATCCGAAATTGTCATCCGAAGAAGAGTGTAAGGATTTGGCCATAGTGAAATGCCAATCGTGGGCGATTTCTTTTTGGAGACAGAGGAAGTGCTTTTAAGTATTTTATCTAAAACGTTAAAAGGAAATTATTTAAAAAAAAATTATGCAGGCTCTTTGGAATGATATAGTCGAGAGAATATATATATATATAAATACGGTGATCCAGAGAGAGAGAGAGAATGGTAGTTGGGTAGGAGCTCACATGGTTTCCAACAAAGTTGACAGGTAGTTGATATACATCATTGCCTTAGTGGTAAGGTACGTATACTAGGAAAGGTTGAGTTTTATAATGTGGCCTCAAATATTAACAAATGTTGTAAGCAAAAAAAATAAAAATAAAAATAAAAAGAAAAAGAAAGGAGGTATTTGATCGTATATTTTATATATTGCTACATTATAACTACATTTTGATCTGTTTGGTTTTATTTTGAAAATTTTTTAAAATGTTTTAGAACATTTTTTAAGCAAAAATTTCAAAAATACTTTTAGCGCAATTCCTCAAAACTTTTTATTTTTTAAAACAAAACTATTTTCACCTATTTTAAAAATACTATCAAATAAGAATTTTTCGTTTTTGATGTCACAGAAGAATAAATTTCCTGCATTTTCTAGGGACATCTGGCTTGGTACGTAAAAGACACCAAACCCAATAGCATAAGCCAAACAAGAAAAATATGTTTCATGTCTTTAAATAGGTAATTAGGTGAGAGGGTTTATCAGTGTGCTTGAGATTGCTTTTTGGTTTTGGGGACGAATATTATTGGGTTTCACTAGGGACACAATCACAAAAACGTGGCGCTTAGTTTGTAAAGTCTTTGTGTTTATCTTTTAATTTTGTTTTTAAATTGTATGAAGATTAGTGGGTATAACATCTCTATAATAACCTTACTAGTAGAAAATGACCCATCAAACGCGGTCTGTGCCGTTAATTCCTTTTACTTTGGCTTTAAGAAAACCCTCATGTGTATTTGTTTATTTTTTGGTTTTGGCCCAGCGCCCTCGATGAAATTTCTTCTGTTTTACGCAAAAAGAAAATAAATAATAATAATAAAAATAAATAAACAAACAAATAAATAAGTAAATAAATAAAAACTATTGATAAGTTGATCACAAGTTTTTTCTTTGAAAATGAGTTAGAATTAAAACTTTAAATTGAAAACATTGTAACAATTTATATTCTGTGTGAGAAAATTTTATAGCAAAATCAATGGAAATTGAAATCGAAATTGAAATTTTTTGGTTAAATCGGTGGTGTGAAACAAGAGTTTTATTTTAAGTCGAACGCAGAATTGTAAAATACAAATGGAATTTTCCAACCATTTTCGTTGCATTTGTTGATCTCAGACCTCTTCAACCATGAATCCCTGGTGTGTGTGGGTGACAAATTATGTGATGTAACTAAAAGGTTGACTGCTTTCTTTTGGGATGCGTACATGAAATTGACTAATCGAAGAACAAACAGTTATAAAGATTCACTCCTATCCCGATTTTTGTTTGATATGCTTGAATTTTTTTATGTTCTTGGCGTGTCCATGTGCTGAATGAGAATTCAATTCTATTCATGGATATCCAATTATTGCTCGTCTGGCCACAC
>CAMOHE010000272.1:0-17796 GCA_946598075.1 Artocarpus hirsutus
AGCTTTTACTCGCTTTCTTGATCCAATAAGTGCGTATGCTAATCTATTAATGAATGTAGTAAGTCTCTGTCATTCTAGAATTCACAAATATAACGCATTTGTACAACCCCATCACTATAAAATTGCTTATTAAGTTGGACTTTGCATGTTTTGCACGTTCTATACACGAAAATCATCAAGGATGGCATAACCGTCGACACTAATTTACTAGCAGAGATCATCGACGGAGATCCAACAACCGACAATCGCTGAGATCGCTCGTCGCGCTAGATATGAACTTTGCTATGGTAGAACTCAAAGGCGAAGAGATCCTCCAACGACAGTGTGTCAACCTGCGCGGCGTTGCACTGGAAAGATAGAGAGAGAGGCTAGAATGAGAGAGGGAGAGCAATGAGAAAGCGAGAGAGAGAAAAATGTAATTTTGTAAAAACCTGGGATTAGGTTTTCTTATTTTCTTTGTTAACCTGGGACAAAAATGTCAAATGATAAAGCAAAATAACAAAAAAAAAATAAAAGGATAGTTTTGAAAAATTAAAAGGAGGACAATGTTAATAAAAAGTATTACTAAGGGGTATTCTTTGCAAATTTTTCAATTTAGAAAGATACCCACTAGACCTACTTGACTCACTTGACGTCATCAGTCAATCAAATCACCTGACCTAATTTAAGAAGGTTGGTTTTGAGAAATAGGGGTCACTTTGAAAAATAACACTTTTATGGCATTATTTTTCAACCTTATAACTTTTATGTGAATTTTTAAAAAGTGCAAAAACATAATTTATCATAAGTATTTTATATTAAGGTTAGGCAAATAAGTATTATCTATCGGTAGTTTGACATTTTTGACTCAAAAAAGTTATTTGAATCAAATAAAGGAAAAAATTAGAGAATACAATAGTTATTGTAAGAAAGTAGTATGCCACCTAATAAATAGTTTGTAAAAAATGCGCCGATGAAGTTGATCTACGGATTTATGTGACCAGATATTAAAGTTTCTGTCAAACAAATAGTTTGGTCAAAAGTCGCAATGTATAGATTGCTAAATTTGCGCCTTGTTAGTGAAAAAAGGTGATATATTAGATTATTGTCTGTCATCTGCGGAATTCCGCAAGAAGGTAGCGTGCAGTTAATAGTAGTTGTAGAATAATTTAGTAGATTATATCATATTATTTTTTATTTTCAAACGAACTAGGTTGATACCCGAACTTTTGCAAGATGTGAGCCCAATCTTATATATCTCCACATGGCTCAACGTGTGGACTTAGTATGTGGACCCAAACTATGCTTTTGAGATCTTTAAGTGGGTTGTGGTATGGAATGTCAAAGAATATAAACAAACTCGTTTTATTTGATCCGATTAGAGTTTTGGCCCTCTTGGGGAGGCTTTAATTTTATAGAGAATTAGAATAAAACAAGTTTTGGAGAAATTTTAACCCCAAAAAAAAGCCAAAATGCCTTAACCTACTTTTAGGAAGATGCCCACCATGCAGTCAGCCTATCAGATGATTACCGGACTCAATCAACCTATTAACCTACTTGCCCTAAGGAAAGAAACATGCAAAAAGCAAAAACCGACCTTACTCCCACTTGGTGGTCAAACTAGGGTGTTCTGCTAAAAAATTCTGAAACTTATACCAAAGAGGAAAAACACTCTTTTGTGCTTCTTTCTCCCTTCCAAAGCCACCCAAAATGGTATTTGCATCAGGTGATGCTGCAAGAAACGAGAAACACAGAACTAGGCGAGGAAAGTTTTGGTCTCATATAGAGAACAGTTGTCTTCTATTGAAGAATTTCGAACATCTCGCTTCAACCAGTAAGCAAAAGTATACATATATTTATCAAGTGTTAAATTAATATAATTTACATCATATTTTACAAAAATTTTTTAAAAAATTTATTATATACGTTTTGTACTATTATCGTGTTTCTGCTATCTTTGCTAGAATCTTTTACAAAACCAACATATCCTACAGTGACATAAGGGGGTCTTTGCCATGATAGATAAAATTTGGCAAGTGATGATGGTTGACTGTTATTGTCGTTATCCTTTCGTAATATCGATGTTAGGAAGTATTCAACATCATAATAAAAATTTTATGACTCATGACTGTTAATATCCTGCAATGATTACAGTCTATAGTAATATAAAAAAAATCTTATTAGTAACCGATTAATCATTGACCATGAAATTACAACTATGTTACTACTCTTTTCTCGCTTAAATATTTTAAGTAATTAAAAAAAAAAAACACCCAAACGTATATTGCTCGCTGAAAATGTAAAAAACGGAGAAAAACAAACTACCAAACACACATACAAAAAAAAAAAAAAAAAAAAAAACCAAAGAAAGGCCCTTAGTTCTAGATTGTAACTTTCAAATTTTAAAATAAAATAACTTATTATTAAACCTAATTTTTACCAAACTTTCCCACTACCTATATTAAAACATTTTTCATATGATGATCTATGACCTATACTCTACCAAACTAACTTGCTGCATATTTTAAACGAAACCAATTTAACAGCTTTCCTCTATTGTGAGCTGAAGAAGAGATCAGAGAAGGAAAGAAAAAATTATTAAACAAAAACAAGTGGGGACAAAGACCTAACCTTCCCACCAGCACATCTTGTTAAAAACTCCAGATTAGAAGCTAAGGCTTCATTTGATTACAATCAGAGTTTCTTAAACTTAATTTTTTTTATTTATTTATTTTCACAAAAAATGTCTCAGTTCAAAATTAGTAGTGAGCATCCAGATTCTTTTTTCACCACAGGCGGTGCCATTGGAAAGCTCTCAATGAACCGAGTCCACCTACATTTTTGGCTGTCGATGATTCAAACCATAGCTCCTGGAATCTCTGGTCAAAGTTTCAAAACCATCAAACTTTCAACCTTCATAACTTTTCTGCCCGATGTCTAATCAAGACAATTTCGGTCTCTACAAATTCACAACAATAAGAAAAATAAACTAGACCAATCTAGCCCCTCAAAACTCATTGGAAAATAGTCACCGAAACTATAAGTTTTGACCTCCGTCGACAGTCGCCAGCAAAACTCCAACAAGCAAGCAAACAATCTCTATTTTTTACGTTGTTTCCACTGTTAGACTCAAAATGAAGAGACAAGAAAAGCTCCTCTTATTTCCACCGACCAATCGCTGTTGGAATACTGCCAAACATGACCACCATTTCTTCCCATCACCGGCCACCATTGGATCTACAGTTATAGGTGATAGTGAGTGACACTACTGCTACCAATCGACTCAGTAGTCATGAAACACTAACCTCGTCGTGTAAAACACACTTCAAAATAACCCTTAGTATAAGGTTATCTCAAGTGATAATTACTTAATGAATCCAAGGTCGATTCTATAGGAAAGGGTTTTTTTCAATTCCAATATGTTTATTATATTAACTTTTTATTTTATCTTAAACTAAAAAATATAAGGATTAATATTTATTATTTACAAAATATATTCACAATATATTACACATTTTTTTAGCATTTTTTCATTTTATAATTTCGTTATTATTAAACTTTAATAACAAGAAATGCAGCTTAAATTAAACACAAAACTTTAACAATAAAAGCAATTAATTAAAATTAACTTTAACAAAATAATAACAATAATAACAACAAATTAAAGGGGTAAAAAGTGATTATAACAGAGCGGAGATTCAGAGGTTATGTTCTGACAATTAACTTAAATATATTTTAGTTTTTCTAATTATCTATTAATTAGTTTAAGAATACATTATGCCATCCTATGTCGACAATAAATCAAGAATTATCAAACATTTATTGTGCCATTTCATATCTGTAATGAAGCAAAAACTCAACTTAATAAACAGGCGTATTCAATATTACTTAACTAAAATAACAAACAAAATAATGAGTTAAGCATTTATCGAGCGATTCTATGTCTACAGCTAATCAAGAACCTCCCAAGCATTATCCGTGTTAGTTTATGTCATCGATAAATCAAAACCGAAATTTTGGCAGAATTCTAGTTAAGAAAATATTAAAATCTTAATTTTTTTAAGAAAATAATTTGGCATTATAATTGCTTAGAAAACTAAGGAAAATAAAAAGTATTTAAGGTAATGTTGCTAGAGTTTTCCCCTCACACATTAGTTAAAAAAGAAATTAAAAAGACATATTTAATAAATATTATGGATATTATTGGGCATAATTTTTACAACATAAACTAAAAAATATTTTACAAAACCTTAGACTAAAAACCGGCTAAAAACAGGAATAAAAAATGACTAAAAACTAAAATATTTATTTAAACAATATTATTATACTGCTTAGGGGGTAAAGAACTGAGGTCAACGCCTTAGTGTTTATAGTCCTTGAAAGGCATTATTTATTTATTTTTTTTACATTTTTTTACTGTTGAATTCTTTGACCAACATGGATCAAATTGATCCGTTTTCTTTCATTTTTTTTCCACGCGGATGGCCCACTTTAGTATTTAAGAATCTGGACATAATTTTCTGCTTTACGGTGGCTAGAGGCAAACAAACGGAGTGATCTTGGGCTTTCATGTCTTGATCTAACGGTCCAAATCTAAGAAGAAAATGGGACCAATGGGATCACGTGGGCCATGACCGTTGATGAGTCAAATCAGATAATCTAAAGGCTGAAAAAATGAGTTCATGTGAACTACTTGCATTAGATTGGGAAGCCCTCTAAATTACTTCTGTGCTTGGGGCCTGCTGGCATGCGTTAGCACTGACATAGGGCTGATGACGCGACACATGGATAGCTCCAATTCATTTGGCAGCAAATCGATGGCTATACTACTACCACGTGTCAAGCTGATTTCAAATTTGAATTTTTTTTATTCTTTTTTATGCATTTGATGTCTAATTTTACCTGTTTTGGTGCCTTTTTGCTCTGTTTTTCCTTAGATTTCAAAACTAAAGATAGAAAATTAAAACTAAATCAATTATTTTACAAACATAATATTTACAAAAATATTTAAAATATTTATTTTATATTAAAACACGCAAGATTAATTACAAATTTCTAAAATTTTTAAACTTTTTTAGTTTGATAGAAATATGATTTTTGATACTTGGAAATATTTTTAGAAATTACTAAACATATAATAGAACATATTTATAAACTTAACACATATTATCAAACACATTAAGACTCACGATAAAATTGTCACTTATTATTTTTATAGTTTTAACTATTTACAAACTAAATGGATATTTAATACACTGAAACGGCTCTAAAAATTATCAAAAATTGTTAAACTTAAAAACACACTAAAAAATTTTTTTAAACATACACTAAAACACTATTTATCACTAAATTGCTATAACTAAGGAATTTAATGTGAAATATTAATACAAAATTATTGATTTTAACTTTAAGAAATATACATTTTCTAAGTCTCATCACACCCCCAACTAGCTTATTACTAGTCTCGAGCAATTAAAGTGATAAAACTTAAAAACAAAACAAAGGCTTGATTTTTAAAAAGCTAGTGATTCCTTGTTGATTTTCCTCAGGGGTTATCTCAGTTTTATGCCTCAAAGTAAAAATGTAAATATTAATTAAGTTATGGTTCATTTCTAATGTATGTCTAATATTTAAGATGAATTTTCCCATGAATATGTGATTTTCTATTACTAATTAGTGCATATTAATTAGATAAATTTCTATTAATATAAACTAATTTATTTAAATCAATTCTTATAATTTTGTTTTTCATCCCTTTCTCTACTAATATAGTATAACACTTTGTTAGCGACCATTAAGACTTTATTCGTCTTGTAATGTAAGGCTTGGGTAAAAAATAGGATGAAAGATAAATTTGAGGTTAAGTTCACCTATAAAACACTTACAAAATTCCTGAATCCTTAAAAATGTATATTCTAATTCTTAAAGTTACAATCCCGAACTTGAAATGAACTTTTTATTTGTCATCCACTTTTTTATTTAACTTCTTTTTTTCACTTTTTTCATATTTCTTTTTTTATATATTTGTTTTCTTTGTTATTTTTTCTTTTCTACTTTTTTTATTTTTATTTTTTACAAAAATACAATATAGATGAAAATTACAACATAACAAACTTAAAGAGTAAAAAAAATTACATACTTTACAAATGTAACAGATATTCTTAACCCTACCGAACCTCCCATAACATTGGCATAAATCTAATTACACTTGAAAGATCAAATGCTTGATGAGTGAAAGGTAAAAGAAATGATTATGAATTTATTAAAAAGGCTAGCTAAATATGTGGGTGACAAAGAAAAATAGAAATATTAAGCTCAATAGGGTGACTAGGGATATAGAATGTAAATAGGTAAGCTTAAAAAGGCTCAAACGATCCAAAGATGGCCTAAATTATATATATAACTTAGTCTTTATCTAGGACTTCACCTCAAGAGGGATTTAAACAAGTTATAAGATTTTATGAAAATAAACTAGATTATATTAACATAAACAGTCTCTAAATTAGTATAACTGATCATTATTCAAGATTAAGTGCTTAAATTTTTGGAAAATTACAACCTAAATATAAGGCAGACTAAAAAAATAACATAAACTTAAACAATATTTTAAGCTTATAGTAAGTCATGAAAATGATATAGCCTTTGACATCATCAACAAATAGGAGGCAAGTCACAAAAAAAAACAAAAATACTTACATATATTGCAAAATACTTTTTTAGATTTTTGAAATTTTTTTATTTTTTTAAATTTTTGAATTTTTAAATTTTTTTAAACAAAATAGTTAGATGGAATGCAAATACGTAGTTTTTACAAACATGCAGAAATACGTTTCAAGAATGCTAGTCACTCTTTTACTCAACTATTTCTAATAAGGTGAAGATGTGTTTCAAGAATATTAAGTATTCCTTCCCTCGACTACCTTTAAACATGCATGCTACAAAAGAAAGATGCAAAGATGAGAATATACAAACACAAAAGGCTACATTTTTCGATCACATCGAGATGCTTTTTAAGACTAATCCTTTACTTAGCTATCCCAACCTACGAGAATATAAATCTTAAAGTTTTATAAATAGCACTCCATTTTTTATTTTTTAAAAGTTTTTCAATTTTTTTCTTTTTTCGCTTGGTTTTTAAAACTAGTCTCATACTAAAACAAGCACAAAAATGAAAAATTTTGAAAAATTTTGACACAACCCTCTTCCCCCAACCTAAATTGAATATTGTCCCTAATGTTTAATAAGATTAAGCGGAAAGAGTAACAACATATATATACAAGAGCAATTATTCAAAAACAAAAACATAAACATATATGAAAATGCTGCAGGTAAAACTAAAAGAGATAGAGTTTAAGGAGAAAGATCTAAATCTTGTTTGCGCTTTTTGTAGTGCTTTGAAGTTGCAGTGTATGCCTCGAGAGTAATCACTTGTATTTTCTTATGCAATTCCTCAATAGTAGGGGTAGAGATAACAATCTTTCTATTTGACTCCTCAAAAAATGTTTGTCCCACTGCATTATCTAGAAAAGTAAACAAACTATTAAAGTAACCATTTATATTAAACACACCTAATGGTTTATTAAGAATACCTAATTGATTCCAACTAGCTACGATAAACATTTCCTCAAAAGTTCCTAATCCTCCTAGTAAAACAATGAAAGCATCTGAGTGATGAATCATGAATTTTGAACATTCAGGAATATTTTTTACTATTCTTTCAGTTCCTATGTTGCAACACAAAGATTATCTTGAGCAACAAAACGAGGGATAATACCTAAGACTCCTCCTTTGGCTCCAGCTATGACAGTTCCCATTAAACCAAGACTACCTCTTCTATACACAAGATTTATCTTTTTCTTAGCCAAGACATGACCTAAACGAAATGCAGCATTTATGTAGTAAATAACCTTTCTTGATCTAGAACTATAAAACAATGACTCCATAATGGTTTCAAAAACTGAAACTTCTTTTTTATGTTTTTAGGATTTTAGGTTCTTTAAACTAACTCTATTTTTACACCGTTCTGAGTAAAACTCTAAAATTAAAGGGATTTTATATACACCTAAGGACAATGTTGGGTGAAAGTAGGTAAAGACAGCTGTGAGGATAGGTATGGATAGATGGATAGATGTGATAAAACTGTAGAATTTTTAAAAATTTTTACCTGACAAAACTATTTAACTTTGACAAACAAAATATTACCACACAACTTTTTGATAAAATGGGACCGAATTTTAAAAATCAAGGCTAAGCTTATCTTAGACGACACAGAAAACACCAATTGAAGAAAATAATGCATCTAACTGAAAAAAAAGTCAAAATATTATTATTCAAAAATAAAAAATACATTTATAATTACTAAGCAATTACTGTAATGATAACATAAAAAAATCTTTTTGTTGATGAAATTTTATTCAAGAATGAATTGCAAAAAACTTATGTTCGTCAGAATGTGTTTCCAAAAATTCCACCACTCATCCGCTTTGATGTTTTTCATTAAAACTAAGAAACTAAGAGCATTTTTTAAATAAATTTTCAACATTTTTTTTAATTTTTAATTCTTTTTTATAGTTTTTTATTATCTTTTTAAAGGAAAAACACATAAAAACAAATAAAAACTTTACAAATCTTGCTTCGAATTGGAGGGATCTTGAGTCTGTTTCCTATCTAGTATTCTTGCAAACTAAACAATTGGGTATTTTAATATTCGATACCCAAGATGTTCTTTCTTTGCACGTAATTGTGGTTAGAGTTTTGACATATCCCCCTAAACATATCTACTTAGATATGACTCAAGAGAAGCTTGGAGATCTTGCAAGTTCTCATTTCTAAGACCATTTTTACAGACTAAATTTTATCTTCTCTGTTTTTGGACACGTAACCAGGTGAGGGATATTTACCAAAACAAGTTTGACGAGAACATTTAGGATACTTTGATTCAATATAACAGGCTCTTCTTTTCCTAGCATATAGACTTGTACCCATCCTAGGCAAACCTATATCATTTACATCACTAGGACAAACATGACCTTTTATATACACTTTAATATTAGTTTGAAGTTTAAAACGAGAAAATACGCAAAGATGAGTGATTCTAGTTTTATATTTGTTTCTGATTTCTTTTTGAGAAAAAGAAGGAAAATATTTCTTAAGGTGGTCATGCTTAGGATCCATGATTAAGAAGAGAGAAAAGATGAGATTCTTAGGAGTGAATTGAAAAACCAGAGGTTTTTGATTGTTTTGAGTGGATTTGAAAGAGAATTGAGAAGATTTTGTGGAAGTAAGAGAGAAGAGATTGAAGATTTTTTGGAAAAAGCATGTTTAAAAGATCGAAGAACTTTGAAGGATTTTAGAAAAATATCTAGGAATTCTAGAGAAAAGACAAAGAATTTTCAAGAGTTAGAGAGAGAAAGGGCAAAATTTTTTTATCCTAGATACACAATGATAGGATACATAGACAAATGGTATGTTATTGTCTAGGCACTCGAAAGACTGTACAAACGCATGTAACACTATTCTAAATAGTAACGGGCTAAACTAAAAAGGGCTAAGTAAAAGTAAACTGACTGATTACTAAACAAACTTAAAATTTTTTTGTGTTTTCGATTTAATTATTATGAGTTTTTAAAATTTTCAATTTTTTTGTGTTTTTAATCAAAATTAAAATTTACAAAAGTCTAAAATTCAGAAAAATTCATTGCTAAACGTTTCTAGAGATCGTTGATACAAAAATACCAACTAACCAATATTGATTATATTCTCCATAAATTCAGTCACTTTAATGAATTTTTGAAAAATCATATTTCTGAATCTTAGGAAAATAAAAAAATAACACAAAATAAAAATAACAATAACACACTAAAAACAAAAACAAAACAAAAGAAATAATAAGTTATATTTGAAAATGGGTCAACATCCATACTATCTAAACCAAAAAGATATTCAGTATGACATGAATAATGTTTAGATATGAATAGACTCTTTTCAAAAATTTTCCAAGCACTTTCTTCACGTTTTTTTATCAAGATAATTTTTCTTCAAAACAGAATCTTTATTCATAGAATTATCTTTTCGAGAATTAGATTTACAAATGTCATCTTTTTTCAACATCAAATTTGCAAGTTCATATGCTTCATCAACCAAAGGCTGATCTTTCTCAACTGGTTCAATTTCATGATTTTTCAAATCAACAGATTGTTTCAACATATTGAACACATTGAATTCAAAAGTCATATTTCCAAAAGACAATTTCAGGTTACTATTTCTATAGTTAATCAAGGCATTTGAAGTTGTAAGAAATGGACAACCTAAAATAATTGGAACTTGCAAATTTGAAGTGAAAATAGGTTGTGTATCCAAAACAATAAGGTCTATTGGAAAGTAAAACTTATCAATTTGAACTAACACATCCTCAACTATACCTCTTGGAATTTTTACAGATCAATCAACCAATTAAAGGATAATAGAAGTTGGCTTAAGTTTACCTAAACATAAAATTTTTCCATTTCAAAATCGTCCATCATTCAAAATCTCAAAATTTTCAAAACTTCTCTTTTGAAAGCAAAGCTTGTGGAAAAGAAACTTTTAGGACAAATTTCTCTTTAGAAACAACATTTTTTTAGCCAAAACTTACCTCAATACTATTAACTTCACTACCATTCATTAAAGTTGAGTCAACAGTTTTATCAACAGTTTTATTACTTTGAAGAGTTGAAATAAAATTAACAGTTTCTTGTTGTGATGAAGAACTTTAAGAAGCAATTTCATTTGAACAAGGATAATGTATAGGTTGAACAAGAAATTTGCCTTTTTCTTTAATTGCAAGTGAAAAAGTTAGCTTGAAATGGATTCCTTAATCTCATGAATGTCTTGTAAAGTACAAGTGTTAATGATATCCTGCTTCTAAATGAATTTTTAAAAAACATCCATAAGAGTTTTAACTCATGAATTAAAACTTTCAAAAGGTGAAAAATTTTGTGGAGATTACTAAAATTGTGAATTTGGTGGAAATTGTAAATTTTGAGGTTGTCGTGGAAATGGTGGACAATTTGAAAATTTTGAGATGGATACGGTGGTGGTTGATCATTCCTCCTACTAAAATTGGGATAATTTTTCCATTGTTGATTAAATGTTTAGAATATGGAGATGGAAAGGGTTTCCTAAGTTGATCTATTTGATTTGTATAATTTACATGTTCATGGAAGTCTTCTTTAAAAACTGAGCAATCATAAGTCGAGTGACCTAGAGTTTGGCAAACACTACACAAAGTTTCATTATTAGGTTCTTGAACATTTCTACATTCTAGGGCTTCAATCTTTCTTGACAAACTGGCAATCCTAGCACTTAGATCATTCTCTTGATTAAGTTGATGAACACCTCTAAAAGCATTAGCAAGATTGGACCTAATTAAGCCTTCAAAATTAACATGTTGCTAATTTTGAGAGTTTTCAGGTAAGTTATCTAAAAAATCCAACACTTCATTAGGTTCTTTACTCTGTTACACCTGCCAATTTTCATGTAACGATTAATGATAGATATTTAAACAACGTTAAGTATTTTCTTTATGAAATTATGTTGCTGACCACTTATTTTAAGTATGATAACAAGTGACGGTCACGTGGAATTGATGTACTCAAGGTGTTCATGTCATTTATGATGTACACAAGGTAGATATTAAATGTTTTATTTGTGAGTAATGTTGTGTGTAACACTTTGGCAGGCCGAACTTTCTAATTCGATGGGCCAAATTATTCCTTTTGGGTGGCATGCTGATGGATTTCATCAGCAAGATGAATTCCACAATTTCGACAGGCCGGACTAAGCAATCGGCAGGCCGAAGACTGCTAACTAGCAATCAGCAAAAATCTCTCAAATTTTGTGGCAATTATGATTATTATGATTGGATAAAATATTCTGAGTAAGTGGCATATTTTTGGTCTTTTTCCTTATTTCATATGATGGAATATTTGACTTTTCTTATGATGTTTGATTTATGATAAAGTTTCCCCTTTTTAAAGTTTGAAAATTGGTAAGTGGAACAAATCATTGACATTTTCTCAAATTCCCCTCAATCTCCCACAATTATGTATTCTTCTTTTGGAAAATTTGCTGCCATTTTAGAAAAAATCAAACCCCCTCATCACATCACTCTTATTTTCACATATACTTCCACAAAATCTCTTAGTCTCTCCATTTCCTCCCACACTCTCCTCCTCTTTCTTCCCCCACGATTTCTTCTCTCTTTCTCTCTCTTATATACCCACAAATATTGGAATGAAATATTGAGTTTTTGTTTAGGCAAATTCGAAGGAAACTTGAGAAGAATTCTTTTGAGGTAAGAAACTCTTTCTCAGCATTTCTAGAATTTTGATTACCCTGTAATCCGACCCCCATAAATCTGTCTACAAATTTTCGTTTGCTCTAAAATTTTAATATGATGTTCAGTATGTGTTATGTAATGCTCCTCAAAATTTCATGCCATTTGGATTTTCTTATGCTAAGATATGAATTTTTTTTGTCTTTGCCACTCATAGTTGAAATGTTGCTGATCAGTAAAATTACATATAAACGTGGTCTTTGTTCTAGGGGCAAATGTATTTTGGTTTTCATGAAATTTGGTAGATATATTCATGAATATATTAAGTGTTGAACTGAAAAGTATCATGGTGATATGATAAATATATAATGTGATATTGTAGTTTCATTAAGGTTAGGTTTTATGACTGCCTTCTCAGTAAATTTTTGGACTTCTTGTTGTGTGACGTTTTTGTGTGACTAAACGAACTTATTTGGTGATAAAACTTTTTGTGCTTTTGTATTTATATGTTATTAAGTTGTCATCAGAATTTTTTAGTCTAAATAAATTTATTTTATTTGTTTGAGAATGATGATCGCATGTAACTCACTACCTGATATGTTTGAAGTTTATTACATGTAGGATTTTTGTGGAATTATTTTGTGATATAAATACTTTATTATATGAATATTAGATAGGGCTACTCACTATTTTGTTTGTACTGGCAGATTTTATGCTATGAAGTGTGTGACTTGTTTTAGTTACCAAATGGAATTTTTATGACCAACAAAAAATCATGATATTATGTTTATGTGTTAGCTTTGTCCCTTTAAAGCCTCATGCTTTTATTATGTGTGAATTGCAAGTTACTATGTATTCATAAGGGTCAAGCGGCATTCTCTATTGGCAGTTTTGTTCTAATGTTTTAAAGGCTAGTAAAATGTATTATGGATTAATGTTTTCAAGACAAGAATATATGTGTGATGTAATATGGTATTGGATAATGTCTTGTGGTATTGAATGATTTTATGAAAATGAAAATTAATTTTATTGTATGACATTTCATGACATGAAAATTAATTTTATTGAATGTATATGGATGTATGACATGAACATTCCAAGAAGTGAGCACATCAAGATAGCGGCGACGTCACCTACAATTAAGGTTGAGTAAGCTAATCAAGTAAGTGCATTCTCACTTTTAACATGATGAAGTTTATGAAAGTTTGAAATCTATGTTCATAATGGTTTTATGATAATATCCATGATGATTATATATGATGTTTCATTATGAAAGTTTTGATGTATAAAAAAAAGAGTTATGCATGTGTTGATGATGACGTATTTCAAAGTATAAAAGTGTATATATATGTATATATATGTGTCACCTAAATAAGTGTTGCACACCCATGTTTATGTTATGTTTATGTTTATGATGTCATGTTTGGTTTGGGATTAGCTACCCCTCTCCTCTTATAACGGTACGACTACATTGATGATAATGGTCCAATACTTGGGCCTTTAAAGTTAAAATGAATGAAGTTTTAATATGGTTGATGTTAACAAAAGATATGTTCCATATGAAACTATGCCTAGTGCACTATTATGATGATGATGATTATAGTTATGATGTTTCATAAAGATGTTCATAAAATGTTTTATGTTGTAAAATAAAAAAAAATGTACTTACTAAGCTTTTGCTTACTTAATTTATATCATGTTGCACATAAAGATAAGAGGATTGTGGAATAGGTGCAAGGCGAGGACAGGCATGTGAGTTTCAAAAGATGGATTGAAAAAAGAAGAACACCAAACAAGAGTTTTAAAGTTTCTAAACAATGGTTTTTATTTAATTGTATGATTACTCTCGGCACTTTGAGATTTTAAGACTTGTTTTTAATCAGCTTGACTTTGTAGAAGATCAGCTTGCTGATCATTATTGATCAGTCTGTCGATGTTGGTATCGGCCTGTCGATTTTCCTGTATCGGCCTACCGATCTTAGTGATTTTAAACTCTATTTATGTAGAGCCTCGGACGGCCTACCGAAGGTTGAAGTTCAAACTGCCAGTCGTGTTTGGCCTGTCGGTGTCTAGAGTTCGGCCTACCAAACTGTAAACAAAATTTAAATTATGATTTTAAATTTTATTTGCATTATGGCTTCATTAATTTGGCATTAATAAACTTCTTAAATAAATATGAAAGGTTTTGAAATATTGACATTTAGTTTTTTTTTTTAAAAAAGTATGTATGGATCTTGGGTTATATTTGCAAACTATGTTTTAAATTGGAAATAGTTTATCTTTAATAAAAGTAACACGAATGAATGCAACGATATCTGTGACATCTGTAAGGGGGCATTACATTTTTATTATACATTGTTTTAATGAATTAACAGGTTTTAGGAGTTAAACCTTCATAAAAGAAACTAACATAACGCCATTTTTCAAAACCATGATGTGGTCAAGAGTTTAACAAATCCTTAAAATGTTCCCAACATTGAAAATAAACTTCCTTTGCATTTTGGGAAAAATTTTAAATTTTTTTCTTCAAAGCATTGATTTATGAGTTGGAAAGAATTTCTTCAAAAATTCAGTTTGCAATTTCTTGCCATGTATATCAATTGACCTAGGTTTTAAAGATGTAAGCTAAGTTTTAGATCTGTCTTTTAAAGAAAAAAGGGAAAAGCTTCAACCTAACAATTTTATTTGAAACATCTTGATCAATGAAGTTAGCATAAACATCTTCAAAGTCTCTAAGGTGCAAGTAAGGATTTTCAAATTCTAAACCATGAAAATTTGTAAACAAATTGATCAGTCCTTGTTTAAATCTAAAGTTATGGGCATTGAGAGGAAAAACCAAACATGATGAAGTGGATTCTCGAGTGGTTGCAAATATTCTCTCATTGAATGAACATGATTGATGAGTTATTGACTAGCAATATTTTCATTATGAATACTTTCATCATCAGTCATTTTTGGTAAATTAGAAGACACAACAGAGACTAAAGGTGGTTCTAAAATTTTCCTAATTAATCTACGAGTTTTAGACACACGAGACTAAATCAGCATACAAATTATTTAAAATATTTATGAAATTTTATAAACAAACACTAAGCTTTTCTTTACTAGGGGAGAATAAAGTAGTTAATGAAAAGCATCCGCTTTATTTATTTTGTGGATTTTGAGAATTATATCCTTTAAGAATATTCCCAAGAAAGATTGATGGGGCTAAGGCTCCTTAAAAACTAACCTTCTAATCAGAACAACGTTCCTATAATCACTTGAATTGGGAGAATCTCCAAAACTTACTAGTTATAGGAAAGGATTCCGAACCAGTACTAGTCCCTAAACAAAACTTTCTCAAAAAATACTTTTTACTAAAACACAATTTATTATTTAAATATTATGAAAAACCTAATCTAAAATTTTATGAAGTTTTATTTCTAAGTCAAAAACCTAAAACTAAACCTAAAACTAGCAAAATAAATATATTACAAAGAAAAAAAAAAGAAAATAAATTTTTTATGATTTTTTTGAATTTTTTATTTTTTATTTCTTATTTTTTAATAAATAGTGACATGTATAGTACCGAATATGAATAGTAACCACTATTATATAGATAGTAGCTTACAGAAAATGCATGCAGATCTCTACTTGAACAGTACTTAACTCGTACAAAATAGCAATTATTAATAAAAGAATACAAATAAAACAAAAAAGGAGAAGTTAGAAAATAGAAAATAAAAAGAAAAAGAAATATAATATACAAAATATACTACACTAATGACAATATCGTTTTCTAGCAATGGGGCCAAAAACTTGACCACGCGTTCCAAACACACTCTCCAATATAACCCCAAATATAAAATTGTCTCAAGTAATAATTACTCAGTGAATCCGAGGTCGATCCCACAGGGAAGCATTTTATTCAATTCCAATACATTTATTATATTAACTTTTTTTATTTTAAACTAAAAAATATAAGGATTAATATTTATTATGTACAAAATATATTCACAATATTTTACATATTTTTACAGCATTTTTTCATTTTTAGAATATGTTATCATAGAACTTCAATAACAAGAAATGCAGCTTAAATTAAACACATAACTTTTATAATAATAGCAATTAATTAAAATTAACTTTAATAGAATAACAACAATAATAACTATAGATTAAAGGTGTAAAACAATGATTATAATAGAGATGAGGTTTAAAAGTTCCGTTTTGGCAATTAACTTAAATATATTTTAGTTTTTCTAATTATTTATTAATTGGTTAAAAAATACATTATGCCATCTTATGTCGGCAATAAATTAAGAATTACGAAGCATTTATTATGCTATTCTATGTCTATAATGCAGCAAAGACTCAACTTAATAAATAGGTAGTATTTCAACATTACTTCACTAAAATAACAACCAAAAAAACCAAAAAATAAGTTAAGTATTTATTGAGACATTCTCTATCTATGGAAAATCAAGGTCTTCTTAAGCATTATCCATGCTTGTCTGTGTTGTCGATAAATTAAAACTGAAATTTTGACAGAGTTCTAGTTAACAAAATATTAAAATCCTTTTTTCAAAAAATAATTTGGCATTATAATTGCTTAAAAAACTAAGAAAAATAAAAAAAAATATTTAAGGTAATTTTGCCAGAGTTTCTCCTTTTTACCTTAGCTAAAAATAAAATTAAAAATACATATTTAACAAAATATTACTGAAGTTATTAGGCATAATTTTTACAACATAAACTAAGATATATTTTACAAAACTTAGACAAAAAACCAGAATAAAAACTGACTAAAAACTAAACTATTTATTTAAACAACATTATTATTATGTCTAGGGGGTGAAGAACCGAGGGTAACTGTAACACCCTAAATTTTAAGCTAGGGGTCTAATTGAGATTATATGAATTTGTTTTATTTTTATCACTTATGTATTGATTTTTTTTTTTACTTATGAAATTGCCATGTGTTTATGGGATAATAGAACTTCATGCAAAGGTGTTATATATATATATCTTGTATGTTAATTTATAAGTATTAATACGTTTATATATATATATAGATATATATAAATTTTTTAAATATAAATAAACGTTAATTTATATGTTAATTGTAAGTTAATTTACAAGTATTCTATATATATATAAGCGTTATATTCTATATACAAATATTTCTATATATATATACTTATCTTTACGTAACATAAAAATTAATATGTTTCTATATATAAGGTTAATTCATATAAAAATAAAAGAAAGGAAAGTTATGTTATATATTAATGTAATGTGTACAATATTTTGTACTATTGTATGATTGTAGTGAAAAATGACTATTAATATTTTATAATTTATATGTGTTTTTGTGTGAATGTAAATTATATATATGAGTGTACGTAATTGATATAGTTGCCGTGTGAGTATGAATAGCAAGTGGGAAGTAGTAATACATTATTTTATTGATGTTATATATATATATATATATATATATATATTTTAATGTAATGTGCACT